>JAPYZF010001567.1:0-11494 GCA_030523045.1 Meteorus cinctellus
TTCATTAATTCGAGATATCTAATTCAATCAATAATATTTTGAAATTCGCGATTTAATTATTATTTCTATAATTCTTACTAGAGATTTTACCGTGTCGTTAATAAATTGCGAAAGTTAAAATCAATCAGTCAATTTTAACACAATTAAATTACACCAGTGATTCTCTATTTCTTTATTTAATTCAAATTTTTAATTTTTATCGAAAATTTAATTACTTCACCTCGTTTCCCAATCCCTTGCTATTATTCGGTGGAATAGGCATTAAACTGGGAATTCAAACACATTCGCGTCAATAATTATTCGACGTGACAATAGTCTCATGTTGCTTAGTCTGGTGGGACTCATGGTAGCATTATTTTCTCCCCCTCAATGTTACCAGTTTTATGAGTAAAAGATGGAGTGGCGCCCAACATATTCTATAGGTTAACATTTTATGTCTCTGGTTACACGACTATCCAGAACGAAATATCCACGCCAAAATTATTCACGGCGATGATAGCCATGAGACATAATATGCACGGATCATAATATTCGGAGCAAAAATATCCAGTATTTTATTTTCATGAGCATAGTTATCGATAGTACAAAATAATTAAACGCATAACACTTATAGATAGAAACTGAATAATAGCACTATGTATTATTTTTAAGTTAGTTGCATTATTTCAACAAACTTTAATGCATTATTAATTTGTATCATAAAAACAAAAAATAATTATATTGATAATAATCAGTTATTGATTTTAATAATCAATTTTTCCGACTTGCTTTAATACCGTAGAAAAAACCAATAACTGATTATCAATTTAATAATTTTTTGTTTTCATAATAAAAATTAATAATACATATGAGTTCGTTAAAATGCGGCAATTAACTTGAAAATAATATATGGAGTTATTATTTAGTTTCTATATATAAATGTAATGCATTTAATTTTTTTGTACTATTCATAACTGAGTTCATGAAAATAAATTACTGGATTTTTTTGCTATAAATGTCGTGCTCCGTGGGATTATGTCTCATGGATATTCTGGTCATAAATAATTTTGGCATGGATATTTTGTCGTGGATGTTTAGTCCTGCCACCCTGTCTCTAGCCAGTTGCGCCGAGTATGGTTTTTTCTTGCATTCCTGCCCATCACTCTTATTACTTCTTTTTAAAATTCATTCTTTTTTATTTCTGTTTTGTTTGTTCCATCTATTTCTGAAAATTGTATTGATTTTCGAAATAATAAACTTCCATAGATTCAGATAACTTTGTTTGATTTTTATTAGGGCTTCACACCAAACGAGAGTAAACGAGAATAACGAAAATCTCGTCTCGGTCTCATCAACTCCCAAAAAATTGAGTCTCGTTCAAGTCTCGGTCTCGTCTTGTTACCAGTTGTCTCGTCTCGTCTCGCTTAATTGTAAATAATGATTATAAATATTATATAAACTGAAATAATAAATAATAATAAATAATTTTTTAATGCTATATTTATTACGCTGTTACACAAAAATATTTTTACATAGACATAAATTTTATAATTTTACACACTCTTCATTTTATCTTTTAAATTAGTCGATGACCAAGAATTTAAACATAATAACGCTTGCATCACATCATCTTTTAATGAGGTACGTATTTTTGTCATGATCATACCTGCTGTAGAAAATAATCTTTCAACAAGTACAGATGTAGCCATTATACTGAATAAATCCCTGGCCATCTTGGAAAGTGTAGGAAAAACGTTTTCATGCACCTCCCACCACTCTAAAATATTTAGACTCCTATTTGCTCTTTCTAACAGCAAATATTCTTCAAACTCAGCTTTCTAATGATAGCTCCGTTTTTCATTTCTTTACCCCAATCGGTTTTGTCGAATATTTCGACTTTATGCCGAGGATCCGAAATCAAACCCGAACAATAAACCCAATTGGTTTTTCTGTAATGCTTTAACATCTTATCTCTAGATGCTTGAAAAGCAATTAATGAAGTTTCATCAATAATAGTGCAATTTGCCTTATTGTCTAACTCAAAAATTGTCGATTCAATATCTGAGATAAGTATGTTGAAAGCAACAACAACTATTGGTAACGTCACGTATTTTTCACCACAAATCGCGTTCGAAACTATTTTGAAATTTTTTAACAATATATATATTTGTTCAAGTAATAACCACTCATCTTCACTCAATCTTAACATACTTATACTTTTATTATTTTCGTGACTTAACCAGAATAAATTTAAACTACTTCTTAAACTAATTCCTACCACAATCATATCATGAGTGCTATTCCATCTTATCTTAACATCCAAGATAGGCTTAATATATTTTGTTTTTGTGATGTTACAAAAATCATTCAATTTATTTTGTAATTGCTCAGACTTTTTTATTTTGATGAAAGTACTGCGCAATTTATAAATAGCTGATGACGGACTGAAATCATTTAAAGTTATTTCAAACGATTCGTCTTCATCTAAATCGTCATGATTAAGCCCTTCATTATCTATATTTTCTGCTTTGGCAGTTAAGCTGTCTAGAACATCACTCTCAGATTCAAAAAAAGTCTACTTTTAAGATTTTCATAATATCTTGAACACCGAGATTCAGAATGTGAGCAAAACAACGGAAATGTTGATCTATATTATTAAACGATAAGTCATTTTCCGTCATCAAAATATTTAACTCACTCATAAATGTAGTGTTTGCCGCTGCATTATCAACAGTTATTCCTTGAATCTTATTCTCTAACGCGTATTCTTTAATGCATTTGAAAAAAACATCAGCGATATCTTTTCCGCTATGTCGACCACAAGAGGGAATAAAATCTAAAGCTGAAGATTGTAGCTGCCAATCATCATCAATGAAGTGAATAGTTACGCCGTAATATGATCTGAAGTTCATCGAAGTCTAGCCATCTACAGTAAATGAAAATTTAGAACAGTTATCGTTCAAAATTTTCTTTACTTTCAGTCGTCGCATGAGGAAATGCTCCATCACCATTCGCCGAGCACAATTACGTCGGGGGACACTGATGTTGGGATTTAATTTATGGAAAAAATTTTGAGTATCGTCGTCATCGAAAAAACTCAACGCCAACTTCTTCTTTGCCATCCACTTCACATTTAAAGCCTCATAATCCTTCGGTGATAATTTTCTCTAAAACATAATAGGCATTTCTGTATGTTTCTTTAACTCTACTAAAATTTTCGATCAAAAATGTATATTAAAGTATTTTACATTATTAAAGTCAAAAATACTATGATTGGATTCAATATGAACTAAAAGTGGTCCACTCATTTTTCAAACTTAGGTTTTGGAGTTGATGAATTTCTATTAATGAGTGGATAATATATGGTTTGAAGAGAAATGTTTCTAATTATTAACATCATTAAAGTTGTTTGAGATTAATATAAAATTAAATTACCTGTTCAGAAAACATATCAGTCAATTTTTTTTAAGCTGATGACACTGATTTTTGAATTGAAGTTGAGCTCCCATAAATTTTTTCGTAGGCTTTCGAATGAGCCGTTAATAAATGCCTCTTCATACCGGTAGTGTTATTCTCTTTTCGGCTAATAATTTTTTTCACTCTTAGCTTTTCACACACTAAACATATCGCTTTTTTCTCACCTTTAATTGTTTCAAGTTTAAAAAAAATTTCAAATTTCGAAACTTTTTTTTTAGGTGGTTGATCAACAGTTTCTATTTCACTTATTTCATCTTCACTTTCAATTTGATCTTCGCTTCTTATTTGGGTTGTTATCACCAACAATCACACTTGTCGACATTTTGCTGTGCTGGAGTCCAAAAATTGTAGATCTTCACTGTTCAAAAGTTTTCGTAAAACTGGTGAACAACTCTTCAGAGAATTTCTCTGCAAAATACTTGAAACATTTTTTGTGCATCTAAATTTATTATCAAATACTTGAGTATTTGACCAGTTCTATTATATGTGCTTCCACAGATGCATACAATAATTGTTCACATCTTTACTATAAGAAGTACAAGGAAAAATGAAAAATTTCTACAGATGTACAAATAGAGACAAACTTTTCACATTGGGATTTAGAGGCAATAAGAGTTGTCCGTTAAGTATTGAATTTATAATAGAATGAGTTTTTATGTTTGTGAATTTTATTTTTCTTGAAAAATAATTTTAAATATCGCAAGTTTATAATAAACATAATATTTAATAATCTTTTAAAAAATCGTGTATTTCTAAAACGATCAATGTATAATATAGACAAAATACATTGGTTATTATAGTGGACACTATTCGTATTTAATTGTTTTATGTAGGTGTTCAAAAAGCATAAGTCGTATGTAAAAAAAATTTACTGTATGTCTGTAGTAAATAAGAAGATCTTCCAGGTAGAAAATTTCGAGCCTAAGAAACCCTTTTGATAGTATGCACTTTTATTACTCTCTAGTTTACTATAGTCACACATACTCAACCGAGAGTAAGGTAACCCATCGATCTTTCAAAAAAAATCATTCAAACTTACAATATAAAAATCTGCAAGGATAAATATTCATGATAAGAGATGGGTTACTATAAGAAGCGTTAACAAGTTGAAGGAAAAATGTGAAAAAATTATACTCGGTTTTTTCAAATTTACAATAAAATATTTCACAAATGGTTACGTGATTTTATGTTTCGTAAAATATATGGTTTTCTATGTAGACCTTTTCTGATTTTTCGAATAAAAACTTCATAAAAAAAAATTAAACGAGACCAAAAACGAGACTTGCGGGTTGCCTTGTATGCGGTCTCGGTATCGCCCATAATATTTTCCAATACGTCTCGTCTCGTCTCGGAAAAGTGAGACGAGAACGAGACGAGAGAAATCTCGCTCTCGTGTGAAGCCCTAATGAATGAATGAAAACCAAAATCGTATTCTCACGGCACTGGAACCATTAGTGCGCCAAGTCAATACATATGTAGCACAAAGATGGGAAAATAAATTGACGAACTAACGCCGCTACTTCACCAATTAATGCGTTTTTAAATTCATATAATTACATAAATGAGAAAAAAAAATTCAGGGTGGATTCGAACTCGAGCCCAACCCATTTTGAATCCTACATGATATCCGCAGCACCATGAGAGGCTTTTCTGAAATTTAAACAAAACTTATATTTAAACTCCAGCTTAGAACTAGAAATTGAAAGAAAAAATGAATGGTTCATAGAGTAATTGGCTAATTGATTGATAATAATGACATAAATAAATTTATATCATTGCCATTTTTTGTTGAGCTCTTCTTCTCGTATATATTTTCAACCATTAGACGCACCACGTGTATACGCCGGCATATATAGTTATATAGGGCGCTCAACACTCGAGCGGCGAAACATGAAAAATGGTCTCGAGCGCGTTAGAAAGAAATAGAAAGAAACAGAAGACTATTTCTATTTCGTGTCTCGCTTGCTCTATCTATTTATAACCATGTGTGCATTAGTACACATGGACGCTCAGACGCATACTAGCCCGCTCCCGTGTAAAGGCCGACGGCGAGGCGGAGCTTCTCCCCGCTCCACCATTTTCATTTTTGCAATTTTTCTTGCTTATTTCCAAGAGTACGCAAATGAACCAGGAGACTATTTTTATGGATTTTTCAGTCATCTATAACTTTTGTTCGGAACTTTTTTCGATTCAAAGCCTGGATTCGGAGATAAACCGGTTTTCATCTGAAACTAACCCTTTTCTCATGGATCCTGTCTCCCCATGGCAAAAATATTAGTGCCATTCGATTCAGCGATGCCCAATTACCCTTAAACCGAGTTTGCCCTGATTCCGGCAAAAAAGTCGAGGTTTGCCTCTTTTTGACTTAACTAGAAAGGAACCGGCTAAGCAAAGGCTCTCTTAAAAAAAGGCACAAGCTATGCAGGGGCTTTCTCGGTCTATACGTATCACATTTAGCAACGCCAGCATGCAACTTGGTACTCGATCGGGACGGTAAAATACTATGTCTCCCCCACCAAGTAGAATCACAAAACAATAGAAAATATGTTTCAATAGGTGTAAATAAGGACCAAGCCGGAGGGATTGAAGAAGGCTAGGCTAGCACCGGGCCTCGGTCCATCCGTGCTTCGGTAGTGTTGTTGTTGCGTACGCATTTATTTATATATAGTTCCGTATTGTTTATGGTGATTCAATTGCATTTATATAGTGTTCGTCTATCCTTCTGAGCGTAGTCATATTTGAGCACACATTGAATCATTTGAGAGGGCCGTAGAAAAATTTGGGTACAATTATGAATTTTCTCGAATATTTAATCCATGCACTTTTTTTTTATTGATGCTGTTTATTCCAAAACTATATTGGTTTATTACGGACCGCAGGGGCCATCAGCTCCGAGCGGCTGCCGTTTGTATTTGTTTAGGTTTGTAGATTTTTTTTATATTATTGCGGAAAATTCCCAATGTTATATGCTAATTATTTATGGTTGTACCTACTCATCAACTAATTACTAAAATATGTACCTTAAATTGCAATAGCGTCTATAAATTATGTTCATTTGTGCCATCATAAATTTAGTCTTGGTAGCATCTGCCAATTTCAAGGAGGTCTCTTTTGACCAATGGAAATAGAAGTTTAAACAGTACAACCCTCTTACCAATCATTTTGAAAATCAGCTCAAGACAGTTCTCCACCCTCACCTACTCCGCCTATTTATGTTGGTTTTAAATAGTCGGAAGAGGGCACAAATCGCCAGTCAGAAGAATACCGTGGTCGAGATACATTTGACACAAAAACCGTAAACACCGATCTCAAAGATACGTTCTATCTTGAGACTACTTACACTTAAAAAATGAACACCGATCTTAAATACATTATATTTGAGACTACTTACTCATCATAGAATAATATTTCTGATATTTGTAAGATCTTAAGTTCAACAAATAGTATGAATAATAATTGTTTTAATTGTTAATAAAAAGTAAAGTTTCTTAAACAGAATTATAAAGAGTTTAACACATTCCATAAAAACACTTAATTGATATTAAACCATCAATTAAGAATAATTCAAAATAAAGTTTTTTGAGTTAAAAACAGTTGTCTTCGGACCCGGGTACAATGGCCAATACGCTGAGTGCCCGGTAAAAAGCACCAAAACCAACCCAAACCAAAATTATATCTGTATTGATTAAATTTTATATAAAGTAATTTTTGTAGATTATGTTCCCATACGCCAGAATTACCTACGATATGAATGTATTTTTACAGAAAGATTTGCTTTTATAATTTTTTGTGTCATCGAAGTAAGCAATACGTAATAAGGAAATATTAATAATATGTATGTTACATTTAAACCTCATATGATGAATACTTTTGGACTACAATCGAGGTTCATCAGTTTTGCAGTTACAACTATTTGATGTATTCCGTAATATGGCAAACTTAATCAAGTCACTTCTCAACAAGTGAGGTACATAATTGTGTTCAAATTCTTTATTTACAGAAAATGGAACTGAGGGAAAAAGTGTATCGGGCGAAGGCTGAATGTTCTCAAAAGTCGGAAGCTGCAGTCAAGAAAGGTATTATAAAGTTACCAAAAGAATTTCAGAACATTGTCAATTCATGCTTTGAAGCTGCGAAACAGAAATGTTGCAAAGGTCGGCGATATACATTAGAGTGGATATACGAGTGCATTTTGATACGTATCAATTTTTACGTACTAGGAATATTTTATTTTTACCGAGTATTGAGACACTAAATAAATTTATAAGACGAATAAGCAGCTCAGTTCATGGATTTCAGCCGGAAACTATTCAAGGTTTACAGCAAAAATGTGATACATTGGATAAAGGACAAAAGCAAGGAGTATTTTCAGTCGATGAAATGAAATTGAGTGAGGGTGTTTATTTCGATTCTCAAGCTATGAAATTTAATCGATTCGTAGACTTCGGAGAACACACTCCAGAGGACTTGAAAAATACAACAGCTGATCATGCTCTAATTTTTAAGAGGGGTTTTCAGAATAATACCGGTAAATACGGTCCCTATCCAGACGTCTTCAGCGCCATCTATGAACAAAAAGTAGAAACTTTTTGTTAACAAGGAGTAGACACATAACACATATGCCATCTATGCATTATATGCAAAAATATATTTTAAAACGGTATGGATAAAATAGATTAGTTCAAACATTTACCAATTCAACTTTCAAGAAAATTATTGGAGTAAAAAAAATTTTCACATGCCAAAAATCATCTAGTTCCTGTGAAAATGATCCAATAATTGACAAAACTGTTGTGAATGGATCGTTGCAATAGGTCAAATGCTGCAACAAACTATTACTGATACAATAAAACAACATCAGTTGCTTGATGTTAGACACCATCAATGCTTCATGTGCACATATTCCATTTACATCACCATTGTATCAATGCTTCATGTGAACTTATTTTATCCACATGACCATTGGCATCTGAAACCCTGAAAATTGACAAAAGTATTGTAGGTATTTTGTTGCGATTGCGCTGTCAAACGCTGCAACAAACTATCACTGATACAATTACAAAACATCAGTTGCTTGATGTTAGACACCATTTTTTTAATGCTTTTTGTGAATATATTTGATCCACATCACCCTTAGCATCTGAAACTCTCAAATTTGCCAAACCCATTGTAAATGAATCAGTGCGATTGCGCTGTCAAATGCTGCAACTAACTGTGAAATATGTAACGAAACATTCAACATGATACCCCACCAATGCAAATAATAACATTGATTCCAATCAATGTAATATTTCTCATTAATGAATATCCAAGTGATTACTCAATAAATAATGAATAATGGATTATATGTTATCTCTTCTCGGTGATGATCTGCAATCAATTATTTGTAACCTTCTACAGCTACTAAATTGTTATTACTTGAATTAAATTTTCATCGTAATGTAAATAAATCAATCAATCTGTCTCAGAATTATCTTCAGGATTGCATGAAAATGCAAGTGACAATGATTGATCATATCTGAATACATTATTTCAATTCTTCAATCACATAATAACTAACCTAACTGTCAAATTACATGATTAAGTATGATTATGACACCAAAAATAAGTGGGGATTTAATAAATATAATAACAAACCTGCTGTAAAGTATGCTGAAAATTGTATTGTACTCTTAATATAAGCGATAACTTGCGGTTCCGATGATGTCCAATGTTTACATGCGTGTAAATGCATTTTGAAATCATCAGTCTCCATTCCCATAACCTCACTTATCGTAACGTAAATATTTATCTGCCAATAATGAAGTGTATTAACATGTCGTCATTATTGTTATTTTCTTTGATGACAACAAAAAAACTCATACACATCACTGCTTTATCATCGACGAAAATTTCAAAAGCTTGGGCTGTTGATTATAAATGGCTCCTTGATGTAGCTGTCTATTGTTGGATATCGGTGGAGGCGGCATATTAAAAGGTAACTGTATAATTTGCTGATGAGGCTGTGGTAATTGTTGAGTGTTGATGTTTGGTGCTGTGAATTGTATTTGATGTGTGTTTGGCGACGGTAGTTGGTATGTGTGAACGTTCGGCAAAGGTAACTGGTATGTGTAAATGTTTGGTGACGTCAGTTGCATATTAGGTATGTTTGAAAATGGTAATAGTATATTTTGAAAGTTCGGTGGTGTGAATGGATAATTGTTAATGTTCGGTGAAGTAAGTTGCATGTTAGATATGTTCGGCGACGGTAATTGTATGTTTTGTACGTTCGGTGGTAGTAATTGGTAAGGATGAATGTTCGGTGACGTTAGTTGAGTGTTGGCAATGTTTGATGACAGTAACTGCATGTTTTGTTCGTTTGGAGATGATATTTGGTACCTGTAGATGTTCGGTGACATTAGTACTATGTTCGATGTGTTCGGTGGCCTTGATTCCGGTAAATAAGTGTTGTGTGTCGGTAGCGGGTAATTTGCGTGTGATGCCCCAGTTATTGTTGAAGATTTCTGTGGACCATATCCAATAGTTTTACCTCCTCTATTTTTTTTCTGCGGTCGCCGTGGCATATTTTGGGATTGGGATTTGTCCCACCTTGTGAATTTGCGTGGTCTTTTCCGGGGAATTCCAGTCTTACGTTCATTACAATGTCTATTATAATGCCCCTCGCTTTTCCTGTCGCTGTTGCTTACAAAACCTCGTGTTTGATTGTCATGTGCTTTTTTCTGAATATTGTGTTCGGCTTCACGCAACACCATCATCAAATCTTCGTTTGTTATCAGTTTTGGATCTACATTTTCATTTTCTTCTTTATTTTCATCATCACATTCAGTGTTCCCCTGTAATCAAATCATTATAATAAACAATACTTATTAAAACGATTCATTTACTTGTGAACTCTCACCTTCGCTGTTGGATCGGTTGACGGGATGGTCATCTCCCGAACTCCTCTTCAATGTCATCCTTGTCGGCCTTTTTATTTTGTTCAGCTGTCACGGTGGTAGAGGCATTTTTTGAGTGTAGAATTTTTTTTTGCCTTTCGGCTGTTGTTTACCTTCCCATCTGAGAAACAAGACCCAAAACACCAGATTACACAAAATATAAGTATAAAATTTTTGTCATTCACCTTAAAAATTGTTTTATTTGATAAAATCGCTTGCGTTGGACAAAGTGAACTATCCTTACCGTTCTTTCACATCAATTTTTTGTTCAATATTTTGTATGAGTGGTGACTTCGGGCGAATCGCCGTAGATTGCGGAACTGTTTCATCGTGATCTTTTTGGTCCGAGCCTGTAATCAAAATTGAATAGCATGCATTATTTTATTATAGAATGCTGAGTTCTATACTTGTAAAAAGAGGATTTTTTATTGAACTTACTTTTTCGCATGTTTCTGTCACGTCTTGTTGATATATATTGTTTCGAATATACTGTTATGACCTGAATGTAATGCGGTCGTTGGAACGAGTGGAATAGATTAGATTTCGGGTGTTGATATTCGTAGATGATTAAAAAGTCTAGGTTGATGGTTTCTTTCACTCTTGGTGACTGATCCATCCGCTTCAAATGACACAACAGAATATATATAGCAATTGAATTTTGAATAAAAGTCCGAATAAGGTAGAGGGACCGTTGCTCACTACCGCGACCCGCGGCTGAAGTGGTCGAGGATTAGGTGTGTGATTGGATGAGATGCAGGATGATTACAGTCGATGTTTTATGTTTATTAAATTCACTGTTTCGTTTATTAATTGATGAATATTTCTGTTTACACAATGAAGACTTAAGATTCATTTGTTTGATCAACGGATTAATCGTGTTCGTATTAAATAAGATTAAGTGATTATCTGGTTGGTCAACTGAATTTACTTGATAAAGTTTCGAGATAGATTAAATATTGACTTCTAATTGATTCTGTTTTAAAACGTGTTCTTTTGTTTATCGTCCTGACGATCTGGATAGAAGTTGTTGTTAGACTGAAGGTCTGAGTAGAAGTGATTTAGAAGATCAGAGAAATGTAAAGAGTCGTTGCAAAAGTGCAGAT
>JAPYZF010001617.1:0-11061 GCA_030523045.1 Meteorus cinctellus
GTTGTGAGTGTAGTAAAGATGAGATAATCTGAATTTGATTGAGATTCGAAAAAAATTCGAACTATTCGAACCTTTCGAACTATTCGAACTATTCGAATATTCGATGCGAATTTCGAATCGAAGTATTCGATTCGATTCGCAACGAATTATTCGAAATTCCGAATATTCGCACACCCCTAGTTGAGACCTCACAAACTTCAACTTGAGCTTTTCATGCCCCCCTCCCGAGACATCTAAAAAAAAATTGCGTGCTCTTCCAAATGCAAGGTCAAATGTAACATGTCAATGGACCAATCATGGATCTAGGAAATACCAAGGTGAGCCAATGTGTGTGTGAAGTCGTCAAGAGAATGAATGCACGACAGCGCATCCATGCGCACGAGGTCAATTAATGAGTGAAGAAAAAATGTCTTAGCGATGAGTCGGTAATGATGTTGGTATATATGATATGAAATAATGATAAGTTGGATGGTTAGGTCGCTCAAGACCTAACACAATATAAGCATCGACAAATAACTGTGTAAACATCGAACAAATAAATTACATAATAATTTTATAATTTGTATTTATTTTTCTCATTTTAATCCTTCGAATATTATTCCTCAATCCTTTGAATACCCACATATACCCTTTATTATTAATTTATCAATCTTACAGATTTGAAATATAAATGATCAATAACGTTTCATTTCAAACACGTGTACTCGGTACACACGTAGTGTTTTTTTATTAAGTGGCTACAGACATGAATATTCGATGAATGAATTCGGAATTGCGCTCAATACTTTCGTGAGTGGTCATTTATTCGTGAAATGCGGAGAATGGAATGCATCATAATTTCTCACTGAAGTTAAGTGATCACGAGAAAATCGTGGATATTGATGAATTGAATTTGGCAATAAATATAATGTAATATGGAGGTCGGATTATTGCGTCCTGTAGGTTTCGCAGAAATTGAGCGCGATACCAAGCCAACTTTATAAGGAAATACACAGATATACCCTGCTCAAAATTATAGAAAAAAATAATCAGGCCGGGTAGTACCATTTCTTTTTTCGTGTATTGCATGAAATAAACTAATACATGATTGATGTGCGTCAAAATGACTTTAAAAATAAACATTTTCCGAATTTTTAACAATACAGAAATGATAATTTTTCGGGAAATCTAATTGAACACTTCTGCAAACCATCTGCTCAATGATAATGATACATTTAGAATTTCTTTTTCATTCGTGAAAGTGAACATTTTTTATGTGCCTACGGACCAAAGAATGGAAGAAAAAGAGGGTAAAGAGAGAGACTGTAGTGTGAATGTGAACAAGAGAATCAGGGCAAAGAAGGGGCAAGATGCCAAGCGTGTTCTGTTATTCATAGTATACTCTGGTATAGGTTTATTATTACGGGCATAACAGCGCACATACGTGCCATTCTTTCCATTGCATGTATGTTTCATATGTCAGCTTCGAAAATCTAATAATTACTATCGTAGATTTCGCAGATTTTTGACCTCATGATGTGAGTTAGGATAATTAGACACACATACGACCTGGTAGAATGTTGGAAACCTTTTCAATTTCTTCATCGCGATAATGTAAAAAAAGAAAGAAAATAAAAATTCACGACTGTTTGTCTACTACACTTTCCTGTTGATCTCACTTAGGCGATATTCTACTCTCGAAGTTTCAAAATTACAATTATTTTCTTTTTCGTATATCTTTGGAGTATAAATTTGCAGAATATGTCCTCTTAGAATAAGTTAAAAATTCAAAATATTTCTGGATTTGAAGTAATTCTAGCGACGCGGTAACTATCTTGCACCGAAATGTATTCAACTATCACATGCGTTTCATTCGAAACAACTTTTCTCATGGTGGTTGACACGATCTGTAGACTCATATCTAACCAATTGACTTTAAATTCAGCATGAACCATCACTACATGTCTGACTATCGTCCGTATCTTGAACATCTCCAAATAATTATGTTTACAAGTATAAAAAAACTAAAAAGAGCCAAAAATCGTTTTTTTTTCGAACGTCATTTTGTAAAAAAAATTTTTTACTTTCTCTTTGCTACTGATCGAAGCGAAATTCTACCCGATTGAAAATGTATCTTCGACTTTTGTTTGCGGTGAACGTGAGTGCTGGAACCCTGTCAACCAGTTGACACCTTTTTATTCCCCTCGTTTGGTGGCGCATAACAACGCATTTTCCGATTTTTCTCGCGTCATCCAAGTCTTATTGTACTATTGAACGCTCAATAAATTTTGTGTCAAAAAATTGACGGTGAGAATGCTAGTTATTTTTGGAATTCAGCCCTGAACGTAGAATACCCCCTCAATTGATCCACTCACTCGTCTCCACCTCTCTGCCACTCACTTTATTGATCTACAAAAAAAAAAGAAATAATTTGTTACATGAGCGGAGTGCAAATGAGCATTCACTTCCGGCGCGTGTGGTGTACACACACATTTTTTCCCATTTTCCCACGGAGAAAATGAAAAAAATTATGTATAGTGACAACAACAATGAAAACAAACAAATTGTGAAGGAAAACTTAAAAAAAAAAAATCATTTTTAATGACATAACTATTTATCAAACTGTTAAAAAATATTGGATTTTTCCTGCCAATCCACCGGATAGTGAAACAATATGGAGAAAAAAAACTGACCATGTCTAAAATAAAATATTTCTTGTACTCAAAAATAGGTGGAATCCTGTATAATTACCGTTTCCTTTCTTGGTGTCGTTGTTTTCGTCGTTATCGATACTATTGATACTTTTTGTTGATGGTGATGATAATGGTTATGGTTTAGACGAAGTATTTTGCCGTGTCCTTGTATCTCTTGAAAGCCGTACCACAGTTGGAGTATAGTATCCTGCGTGCCACATCTAAATAGCAGACAAATGACACAAAAAGTATCACTCACTTCATTGAATCGTACGTATCATTTTGGAAGTCAATGTTTACATCTGTCTTATCGGACATTGCATTGGGAATGACGTTACATGGAGGGATATAAAAATATATAGAAAGGTCATACAAAGTCAAATCATAATCCCATCGGACTATTATCCCGCTTCATACGATATTTAAAGAGAGTTTGGTATGAATTTCATTACGTTCGGGATTTGGGTTATAGTGTCTTATAAATCCTAATAATTGAGTTGCTATTAAAAGTGAATTTTCCACCTTCAATTTATCATTTTCTCAACTCGAATCTACTAAATAGAGAAGATGCGTAATGGGCTGAGCTATTCGAAATTTGAAACTCGCGATGGAACGGGACTGATTCCTCATTGGTTGGAAAAACTATGGATACATGCGCACGACCGGTAGTCAGCTACCAGGGGAATCGTCTGGGAAATATTCAATTCAACAAGAAAAATATTTTGGAATGGTAAAATAGTGGAACGGGACAAAATGGTAATCATTTGGTGCGTTCAGGACAACTCAGTGCTGTGCAGTGCTGCGCAGCGAAAATTGTAATTTTGGACTCGACAAGCTGCTGGATTGTTCAGCGCTGCAGTTAGCAGTGTGCAGCGATTGTCATGTTTGAAAAATTTTATACAGATAGAAGTGTCAGGGCGAGTCGCAGCAGAAAACACATGCATTTGCAGCGTTGAAAAAGTAGCGAGCGCTGCGTTGTCCAGAACACACCCATTCATATACTGGAGAACTGGAATGTGACGAGTAGGATATGATGACACTTCTTTTTATATGTAGGGTGATAATATTGGACTGCTCATTTTTCTTTTACCTGATGCAAAGCACACCACTCCTCATGTTCATCGGCTCCATCTTCACAATCTTTGGTACCATCGCACATTTGTTCCACTGGTAAACAGTAATAACCGTCATTTTTGCACCTAATTTCATTGGCGCGGCATGGAAAGTTATGGCATAGCGTTCCAGCTTCATCTTCACCATTTGGACAATCTTGGAACCGATCGCATAGATTGAAATATGCTACGCACGTAGCATTATTCCCGCATGGAAATTTATTTGGTTGGCATTTAATCGATGTACATAATTTTTCGTCCTCATCACTGTCATCCGGGCAATCGTATTCACCATCGCACACAAAGTCCTTATCTATGCATGTGATACCATCCCTACATTTGGTTCCATTGAATGGACAGGTGAATGGGCGACAGAACACCTCTAGTTCATCTGTCTCATCTTCACAGTCGGGTTTACCGTCACATACGTCTTTGAGGTGTAGACAATCAGGAATGAGTGTGCATTGGAAAAAACTCTCACTGGAATTGGTTTAAGGAATAAATATTATATTTCAATCCATTTTGACACACTACAGACGAAGTGGCAGAAAGTTTGTGTGAGTGCATGAGAGTCAATTTTTATACACCTGTGATATATTGTTGATGGGCATCACAATATTTGCTATATCAATGTCAAAGTTAAATGATGAAACTGTGCACGAAGAGAAAATATGACTTTCGTCACACAACTGCATTATAGTCATTACGATACTCTCAAGAGTAAACTGAATATATTGAAAGTGCTAGTTTATGACATCGCAATCATAACTCAGAGAATTCATATTTAACATTGATTAATTTCTGTATTCAACTTTCAATTTGATTTTGTTTCAAGTTGTGGTTGAGCGGTAAAGAGTTGAAATTATCACGTGACTACCATAATACGCATGGGTACGTTGTATATATTGTTATCATCATAATTATTCCCAAATATTTTTCCTAATTACAAATTCATAATTTGGAGAAACTGGAAGAAATAAATAATTCAACATCTGTTAGTTCTAGGTGAGTTTAGATGTCTCTCATTATCATTTCATGTTTCCCTTTCTCGTCAATAGTATGTGCATCTTCTGATAGCGTGTAGCGTTGTTACTTCGTCCAAGCATTCCTTCTCAGATGCTTGATTAACACGAATATTAATCTTTGCCATTAAATATGTTCTCAATGAAGTTGATGAATACAGTTTTCCATTTTATGAATCTACTTATTAATAATTGAATTTAGAAAAGAATAGATTTTTCATAGCAATTCTTCCATTTTTTTACTGGAAGCCATAGAAATATGTGACTTCACTGCATTTTTCCCACGAGAGCCCATGCATGAGAACCTAATCTTTGACTTCAAGTATTCGATGAAGTATCTCGATTAGCCCCCCCCCCCCCCCCCCCCCCCCCCCCCCCCCCCCCCCCCCCCCCCCCCCCCCCCCCCCCCCCCCCCAATCCCACTTCAGTGATTTGTTGAATAGCTAAAATAGCAATATTCTTCGCGCTTTGTCCGGATGTCCCAGGTCAATCTAGAAAAGGCTGTTTATAAAAATAGGAAGTCTTCAACTACTTTGAAGTTCCTGAGTTGCGTAGGCATGAAATTTGAGAAAATCTCGGGACAATGAAATAAGTCATAATTCATTGCTCATTGGTGGAAGATTGAGAGATTGGAGGGATATTAATCCACAAAGATATGAACAAATGTTATATATCATCATGGCATGGTTTAGAATTCGTTGTAGCAAATATTCAACGTTCATTTTTTATCTCAACTTTTGGAGTTCAAAATCACGAAATCACACTCTTGGTTTTTTGGGATCGAGAAAAATACTTGTCTTGACTTACCCACAAGAGAATGAAGGTGTTGAGCTGTTAATCATCTTGAACCCGGCAATATCTACAAATTAACAATGACATATCTCAATTCATCAACAATTTATGCAAATCTAAAAGGGTATGAACATTTGCAGTTCGTTTTAATGTAATGAATAGTTTAGCAGCGCACACTTTGAATTAAAACATTAATAAATGATAATATGATATAATAAGATAAAATTGGATATAGATATTCACATTCATAAAAAAAAACCAGTGATACATGAAACTAAGTTGTCAAAAATGAATTTTCCTTGTTTCTTGACTGCAATTTGAGCTTCTTCAATATGTTATCAAGAAATCATCAACGTTCGTAGCCGGTTTTTGTGACCGTCCCTAAGAAATTTGTAACAATTTTGAGCCGAGTAGACAAAATATATTATAAATTACAATGTATTAATTCTCACTATAGCCGGAGCTAAATCATTTTAAGAGCTTGAAGATGTGTATGAAGACCTTACCTATAATTCCAATAAGAACATTCAATACTGATGCATCAGCAATAGGACCGACTAGATCATACACTAATTATTAGTATTGACTTCCCGTGTGTGTGTGTGTGTGTGTGGAACGGTATATGACGTAATGGATAAGGCTTGGCGTAATTTGGTGCTGGTCAGATTTTGGTTCGATTCGGTCGACTAGTTTTTTAACTTCTTCATTAAACATGTCTGGAAATGGAATTTAGATGGGGAAATTGAAATCTGTGCGGGACTCGACGAGCGATTCTCCAATTAAGCACCACTAACACATATCTACTACCAGATATGGGCACCCTACTCGTGAGCGAGCGTGGCGAGCGAGCAAATACAACCCTACTTCTTCTTTTTCAACGAGTTCTAATAAATTGGAACCAGATGTTCATTATTCCTGAATTTCCATATCTCATATCATTGGATTTTCTGGGACGGTTGACTGTATTTTACAATGTCCACTTAAGCGTCGTATCGTCACAAGTGTTAAAATACAAACGAAAGAAAAATCATACCTACGCTGGATGGTTTTGATTCCCATTTGATGAAAGATAATAGTAATAAAATATATAGAGACACGTAAAAGTGTACAAACGCACACAGATTATTCCTTCAATTGCAACTCGGAATTTTATTGTAATGCTGTTTCATAATACTCTCTAAGTAACTGCTAAAAATGGATGGAACAATTTTCGAAAAAGAACATTGAAAAATATGAGCAGTGATAGAAATATAAATGGAATCAATGACGCTCCATTGTAAGTTCCATTATCTCTACTATACGATGAGTAAAGTGTATGAAAAATCAATGAGTGAGGTGTTCAAAGTCTTGATGCTGCATGATATGTGGAATAAATTTGTTGATGGGTCATTCCTCACTGGTTGATCTGTCATCACAATGGATGGTGGATTGTGTTATCGAATCATTTACTTCTGATCTTTTTATTGAGGCTGGTTCGAAAATGAATGGATCCTCGAAAAACAAAAATGAAGAAAAAAATCTAGCAGTAATGTTGTAACGAACAACCCCGTCTGTCTGTTGTCCATTCATTTTTGTGAGAATATGATTTAACAATGTTAGAGCGGCGAAGCCTTCAAAGATATATTCAAAGACATGCGTATCCATTCAAAATTTCGTTCATAGCGGAAATGTGGCTCGCTGTTCACCATATCCGCAGCCAACATTGATAATGAGTAGATTTTTTGTTTTCAATCAATTAAACTTACCTGCATGTGTTTTGCAATAATTTGAAAAAATGAAAATGGATGAACTTTCTTCAGTGAATTCAATACGCTGGTTTCTCATTCTCAATGGAATTCAGATCCATCTGTTTTCGTTACTGGATTAGATAATGGAAAATATCCAAAGCAAATAGTCCGGATCATTGGCTTTTTTATTGTCGATTCTCGACCAAAGTTTTCAAGAATTTTAATATGATGCCGTGATGGACCACAGATTAATCATTATTTTAATTGAAGAATCGGTCGTCGTTTCTTGGAACAATCGTAATATAAGTCCTACTTATGAAAATTGATGCTTGTATTAAATCAAAATTTTTTTTTTCCTCATCTCCATTTGAAATTTCAATCTTGTGTTTTAGTACAGTCGGAACAAGATCAACATGGGCTCTAGACGAGAACTTGCCAAGGTAGAATAAGTTCAGTTAAAGTTGATTCGATTCAGCTTCCATATGGCTCCGACAAACATCAAATTCATTTAAACTGATTCATATTTTATCGATAAATAATTTTAGTCTGTCACCTCCCATAATTTATCGAAATATATTTCCCCTTGGAGATTCATAGTAATAAATAACTATTGATAAAAGTAACAAACAGAACCATCTCATTGGAACGACATTCAATTGATAACGGAACATAATTTCCTCCTCCTTCATCAATAATTGAAATATCTCCACATTTAATTTACCTCGAAGTTTCAGTGAAGGATTATCCAGCTGATCAATATCAATTTCAATCGCTTTAATGTATTGAACCAATGATTGAATATATTGAAATGCTTAACCATGCAAGAGTATGGTACTTACCAATTATTATTGCAATTAGAATGCTGGACCCTGACAAAATTTCCATTGTGTTGGATATAAATCGGCACACATTCAATGAACGTTCGTGGTTATGTTATTACTGATCGATGACTGATGACTTGGATGTACAGAAATTCAGGTATTTATACGTATAAAGAAAAAAAAAACACGTACAACTTCCGTTAATTATGAACTATTTGAAGCTTATCAGTATTAAATTCCTCCGTTGTGTTTTAACGTTCGTGGGTGTTGAGGATAAACTATAGAACGTCGAATAAATATTTCACATATGTGCTCTAAATCAAGAGCTTGTTGTACGTTTTTGATGATATTATATAGATCATTATTCCGTTATCACTATTGGAAGTTACCATCAACATTTTCCATTTGTCCAGAATGTCGTGCGCCTCGGGCTTCTTTCTTGATAGCATTGTATTTATAAACCTGATGAACGTGCCGTCCCGTTTGAGATATAGTCCATTGAAATGTTACATTCTTGAGGGGTCATTCGGGATTCGTTAGAGCAGTCAATTTTTTTTTTTTTATGTTTGGGAGGGTTCATAAAAACCTTGAATTCAAGTTTGTGGGGTATAGTATGTGGACCCTTATAGTTCAGCCGCCATACAAAAAAAGGGCAGAAACGGTTTTTCCGCCATATCTTTTAAACTACAGGTTGCACAAAAAATGTGAGGAGAAATTTTTTGTAGCAAATTAAATTATCTATAACTTTGAAAATATAACTTTTTGTCATAGAACCGAAAATAAAAAAGTTACTAACGAAAAAAAAGAAAATTTTGGGAACAAATTTTCTTTTTATTGTTACAACTTTTTTTTTTCAATCTTACATAAAAATCACATTAGAGCAAATCGATAGAGGAGTTTTTAACAAACACTTCGCGTATTATTGATTTTCAGCTACTATTCATTTGTTACTATTTTTTAGCGCTACAAGTGTGACATATTAATACTCTACTCGTTAGTATGTATTCACATGAGTGGTTACGCATACTTTTCTCTGAACTGTTTTTTCGCTATATCTTTTGATCTATTGGTTGCACGAGAAATGTAAAGACACATTTTTTGTAGCAAATTAAACTATCTATAACTTTGGATCCATAACTTTTGGTGGTAGAACCAAAAATGAAAAGTTATTAACAAATAAACAGAAAATTTTGGGAACAAATTTTTTTTTTATTGTTGTAACTTTTTTTTTCAATTTTACAGGAAAATCACATTGAAGCCAATTGATGAAGGAGATCCCAACAAACAATTTGCATATTATTAATTTTCGAACTTTATTTATTTATTACTATTTTTAAGCGCTACAAATGTGACATATTATTTTCCTACTCGTAGTATGCATTCATATAAGTGGTTACGCATACTTGTTTCTCAGCTCTTCATCATTCTCATAACAAATATTTTGATGTTTAATATTATTGTATTGTTAACTATCAGTCTTCAACTCTTTTCCCCACCACCTACGAAAATGATGAGAATGATGAAGCGCTGAGAAACAAGTATGCGTAACCACTCATATGAATGCATACTAAACAAAAAAATAGTAACAAATGAATAGTAGCTGAAAATCAATAATACACAAATTGTTTGTTGAAAACTCCTTTATTGATTTGCTCTGATGTGATTTTTATGTCAGATTGAAAAAAAAAGTTGTGACAATAAAAAGAAAATTTGTTCCCAAAATTTTCTCTTTTTTCGTTGATAACTTTTTTATTTTCAGTTCTACGATAAAAAGTTATGTAACCAAAGTTATAAACAATTTAATTTACTATAAAAAATGTTCGTTCACATTTTTTGTGCAACTCATAAATGATATGGCGGAAAAACCATTTCCGCCCTTTTTTCAATAAGGCGGCCGAACTATAGGGTTCATACTCCACAAACTTGAATTTAAGGTTTTTATGACCCCCCCAACATAAAAAAAAATTGGCTGCTCTAACAAATACTGTTGAAATGTAACATTTCAATGGACTAATATCGAAATCAACGGTGTTCAGAACGTCAAGATGTAGTGGAATTATTTGTGTGATGACACATTTGTTAACGAGCGCAACACCATTCACTTCCACATCGCCAAGAACAACATATAATTTATGTGACAATTTCTCGATTGACCACTCTTCAATGTCAATCAGGAACATTCATTTCGCGTCATTAGAAAGTTCAATTGATTCAATTCATTTCGCGTTATCAGAAAGTTCAATTGAATTTGTTGCCGGGACTTTTTGTCGAAGGAAAAAAAGTCGATACAGTAATTTACTTCCTGGTTGTATTGCTGGTGAGTTTTTGAATAAAATTAATTCACAACGTGATTTGATAATATTAATGTGGTAGTCGACGATTCGCTGATTAGATTGTTAATGACTTTTACCAGCGGCTGCTTTGATGTGGTAATGGGAACGCACGAATAACTAGACACAGAAGTATATTTATAATATTGTCGACCTTCTTGCGACATAGTTTTTTGTTTTGAACGTCCATTTTTTTTCTTTTTTTAGACAAATGGGATAACCGGTAAAGCATTCTGAGTCAGCTCCTGTAGATTTTTCTACCAGCACTTCGGCGATGAATTTGGCATCAAATAACAAAAAATCAATCCAAATTTCAGCTCTCAATTTCAAACAGTTTTTGAGCTATTAAAAAAATTACTGTTTTCGTAATTCCAACCGCAAAAGTATGTCTTTCGAGCGCTGTCTGTCGGGTCTAAAGTATATCTTTTTTTGACAATCTATAGTACAGTCATTTCTTTAGGCCCTAGTATCGAAAAATGTTCTCTCTCTCTAATTTTTCAATATTCCATGCCAACTTTTTTTCACTATCTTCTATTATGCTACAGACCATCGACAATTTTTGTTGTTTCCAAAATCGCCCACTAG
>JAPYZF010001623.1:0-11385 GCA_030523045.1 Meteorus cinctellus
ACATGCTGACAATGGAGTATTTTCAAAGTGAATACGTACTGTAACCAATATGTTTTTGAATGAAGGCAAATTAAAACCATATCGTGTCCAGAGTGGATACACAGACTGATGTTTCAATCAATGTACAGAGTGATGCAGAGTCAAGTACTCACCTTACGTATTTAATGTACATACCGAAAACAGGTTACACGCCTAATTACTATTATAACCCCATGGTTAATTAGAAGTCATTATCCATTGCTACGTGTAATTATATACAGTAACCATGATAGCTAGGCATTTCCTATAAAAACGTGGACATCAGTAGTTACAAACAATTTAACGCCAAATTCACGGTAGTTTGTATGGAGTAACATTTTGCGACAAAGTTGAAGGAAATCTATGTTAGTCATTTAGAGCCAAATTAGCTAAAAGAACTTGTAGCAAATACTTGACTTCGAATTTCGTCTTCAGATTCACAGGAAGTTGTCTTCAGAATGGCTATTAAGGAATACATAATTAGATGTAGCAAATTATTAGATCTGATACTACAGAGAATCATAAATAAAAATACATCTTTTTGTTTTATTGGAGTTACAGACAGAAAAATTAAATGAGTATATTTTAGATAACTTCGTAATGTTATCCACACAAAGAGCAATATTTTAAATAAGAACTTGAAATGGTATTACACAATTTTGTAGTTGAACAAGATTGAAATTCGATACATTAATTTAATTAAAAATATTCTCATAGCATTTTTATCGGTCTGTTTACTACTGTGTATCGTTTCCAGCTCTTTAGCATGTAACAAACAAGATAAAAAACAAGAGAAACAGTTTGTAATAAGTGTTCAAAAATAGTGAAGAAACAATTTCGCTTCTCAAATTATATAATGAACAACTTTATTGGAATTCTTTTTTTTACAATTATTTATTTATCTCTATAAATTCCCGCCAATCGGCTTAATACATTACATTATATAAAAATATAGAGACTGTTGATAGCATCAAATGGAACAAACAATCAAATGACCACAGCTACATCTGTTCCGTCGACGACGGAAGTATTGGACGATTTTCTATACATTCAGTATAGAAAATCGTTCTTTCAAGGCTTTGTCGCCATCTATGACCCATCACATTAATGAAAGGGCGTTTTCAGTTACACCGCGGCGCGGCGCACGATTTGTTTGTCGCGCATAATTTGTTTTTCTCGCGTTGCTAGGGTTTGTTATTCTCATTCATTTTTTTCATCAACACTTCACTTATCAACAAGAGTTGTTAGAGTGCGGACGTATTGTATACTATCTCTCAACTTAAAAACATTCACCAAAACTAGTGATAATCAGTGATCAGTTTCATTTTCATCACAATAATCAATTGCCACAAATATTCAAACATCATTACACTGCATAAATACGATTTGTTTTTCGCGGGTTTTTTCATTTGGGTTCTTGTCGTCGCCGCGCGGCCATAAATTTCATACGTTGAGAAACGAGGAAACGAATTTGAAATAACAACCCGCCAAACTATTACATTTGGGGCAATCTTTCGTTATTCAAACGCGACTCTAATCCGGGCAAGGCAAACTCTCATTCGTGCCTCAACGCACATATTATCACATTCATATAATATCTCGTCATAATCGAGATACAATCTATCAACTCACACATATGTGAGTCACTAATAACGTTGCAACGTATATACCTCATCAACTGGACAACGCAGTTGGGGGGATTACTTCTATCTCTCTTTCACACATACCAACGCTATAGTCGCATCATAAAGATTCAGCCAATCGCCATCTTGTCAAAAAAAGTGTACAAATGTGTATCAACATCACAGATGCAATCTGATCTGTTCTCCACGAACTCACACGTGCATTTGTACCTCCATACATTGGAAATCAATCAACCATCCGACTCAAGTATCCGTAAGCATTTCTCTTACACACCCATACCTATTTCATCATTCTTGAATCAATTATTCAATCGAGTTACTATTTTGCATTCTCATATTTCACAATTTCATCATTCCAATTGTATTCATTGTTATTTTTCAAAACGGGTTTTATGCCTAGTGCTTTCCCGTATTTTTTTGGGTGCAATTATATTGAATCATTCACCCAACAACAAGTTTCATTATTTACCTCCTTCCCATCCTTCTCCTAATTGTTTACCAACACTAATATGTTTTTAAATATTTGAATTCGAAACAAGAAAACTTTTTAAATACTAGGGAATTCTGCAAATCAGGGTTTCTTCCCTACAACATCTACACAGTCAGCTAAAATTATAACTTACTAATTACAAGCACTAGCTATCTATTATATTTAACTAATCTGTTTCCCAGCAATTTGTTTGTTTAATAACATATAATTGTTTTGATCTAAAGATCTGAACTGCTGGCTGTATAAATTGGGATTCTTCGATAAAAATTAGGCCATCGAATGTGGTAGTTACTTCGTGAATATGCTTAGTTCCTAATATACAACTGACTTCATTATGGTGACAAAATTTAAGAATTAAAATTATTGTACCGAATACATTATTACCATCAAAAATAATACTATTGTCGAATTTACATTTTTTTTAATTTTTACACTCGTATTTGATCCCATTCAATGTCATCTTTTCGAAGCATTCCAAGTGCATAGGTTCATACCTAAATTGCATCAAAGCTACACGTTCACTATCTCTTGGTAAACGTGTTATACGTTTTCCTACACCTTTCAATCAATTTTTGGTGTCAGTATTATCATTTTCTAACGAAACTTTAGCTTGGTTAGCGATAAATCTTTTGGTTTCAGTTGTTATTGCATCATCGTATAAAGACGTAATAATGAATTTCCGCATGATAAAGCGCATTGCGATTTGATTAACTCGAGCATGAGTACTGCTGATAGAATCCATGATTCTCTTATTCCATGACTCAAACACGAATGCTTCATTGGCCCATGTTGGACCCCAGTTTTTCACAACTGATACCAAGTGTGTCGTTGAATGAATATTAGAAGACATATTTGTTTCACCATAATACTTTTGAAAAAGTGATACAAATTTTAAGCAATCACTGTTCAAATGATGAATCGCTTCCTATAAGAGTGCTAGGTGGGTTACATATTTTTTTGGCAATACGTCAAGTAAGCAAACTGGAGCATAATCGAGCCAATTTCGCCATTCTGATGCTTTCCACTTGGAATAAGTTCATATGGACTATGGTTTTCGCGAGCGACATGATGGTGGTCTGATGGACAGTAAGGATTTATCTATTAAGCTCATAGTTTTAGGTGTTCCAATATAATAAGGTGCATTTGCTCCCGTTAAAAGTAACTCTGTAAGTTGCTTAACAACTCCGAGAAAAAGAGCATGCATTGCTTCGACAACAACACCTTTACTTATGCTTTTTCTCAGATTTTCCAAGGGATGAGGATGGCATAGACACTGACGTAAGTTAACAAAATTGTAATTACAGTAATTTCGTAACCTATTTGTTATGATCAGTTTAATTGTTGATCTTGTTTAATTTTTTAACTTTTTGAAATTATAGTTGAAAGTACATGAAGCATTCCTTCATCCAATATTAATACATCTTTTGATATCTAACGAGCTTATTCGAAATTAAAATATTATCTGAACATATTCTTAAATACAGAAGTATTTGTCCCTGTAATGTCATTTTGAAATGCATTTGGAAGCCTAATTTGTTTATAACTTACACATTTCAGTTCTATTCATTTTACTAATTTTTGTAATTTTTAATTATAATCTTTACAATGTCAAATTTATAATTCCATAGACTTGAAGTGACACTAAAATTTTAAAAAGGAATTTTTCAGTTCAAGGTGCTCAAAAATACATCTTAATTTTGACAATACTTTGCTCTCATCCATCTGAAAGTAAAAGTTAATCTGATTTTTAAGCACTTCTTACTCGAAAAATTTTAGTTTACATATTTTTCAAGAATAAAAAATGTTATTACAAATTGAGAATTGATTAGTCGAATCAGTCTATACCACGAATTATTTCAACCCGAAGAATATATTCTATTTTTAGATTAGCTTTTAATTTAAGCGCGTTCTTCAAGTTTTTTAAATAACTCTAGGTGAAATAAAATTTTAAATAATATATTTGAAAGAAATTAACTATTTTGTATATTACAGATTTATGTTTATACCTACAGCAGAAGAGAGAGCTGACTTGGTTCCCAGAATCCAAAGATGACGACAATTTATTTAAAATCTTAGATAGGAACATACTTAAATGAGCACCGGCGGCAATTGAAGAAAAACAATAGAATTTAACCACAACCAAAAAAATTAAAATCAAAGAAATTTTATCATTTTATATTATTAATCGTTTTTTTTTTGCATCGGTTGAAAACCTGTTGTTGAACTTTAATTTTTATTAATTAATTAATTTATTTTTCATAAATTAACTAATAAAACGTAACTTATAAACTTCAAATAATATGTTTCAATTAATTTTATTACCCAGTACACATTTTGACTTTTGTACGTTTCCAATTCGGTTTTGGTATGTATTTATTTTGTTTCTAACATGCTTTCATCCCAAATTAGTGTGTATTGACCCAAGTTGCACTCTGGTTGTAGTGTGTATTCATTTTGGGTTTGTTCTGGGTCCACTCAGCTTACATTCTGGTTCCGTTATATATTCATTAATGAGAATGGTATGTTTCCACTCAAGATACATTATGGATTTGGTATGAATTTATTCAGAATATAGTGTGCATCCACTCAAGTTACATTCTGGATTTAGAATGTGTTTACTATGGTTTTGACATGTATTCTCTCTGGTTATGCTCTGGATACATAAAGGACAAATGTAGATAGATAAATGTTTTTATTGCATGCTTGTCTTACAAGTATTTACAATCTCCTCTCGCGCTCTTTTTTCTTAACCCTCACATCACACTTTCTCCTTTATCCTCTCCTCCATTTTCTTCACGTACAAGCATTTCCCTTCATTTATCTCTCCTCTCAATAAATTAATAATCATCTCTCTCATTTCGCTCTCCTCCCTGTCCCCTCTGTACTCTTGTACTCTTTTTTTCGCGTCCTCCTCCTGACCCATCCCCCTCTCTGGACAGCACAGCAAGTGAACCAACGTTTCTTGTTCTCCTCCGCACAATCTGCAACTCCAATCCCTAAATCCCTTCTTTCCTGCCCTTCCGATGTTCCCGCACCTCATTCTTGCCTAATCCTCTGCTCCCTTCTCTTCCGGTATCAGGTACCTGTATATCTCGTTGTACGTTAACTTCCTGATTTTTTCCCATTCCCGTTCATGTTCTTTCTCCCACCACCCCTCCAGCCCCTCCCTCATTTTCTCGTATACCCCTGCCCCTTCCTCTCCCTTCCATATTTTTTTGTATTGTCTCTCGCATCCTATCTCGTCCAGCACTTTCTTCACCTGCCTCCCCCATTTCGACGGTTTCCCATTGCAGATCCCTCTCATTTCTTCTCTCAAGCACACCTGCAGCCACCTTTCTGTCCCCATCGCCAAAATGTCTCTTACATATCTCATCGCTCTCTCTGCATGTATACTCTATCCCCTTCACCCCTAGCTCGGTTCTCCACACGTACCCTGGTGTATTTCTCGCCACCCCTAATGCCATTTTCGCGTACCTGCTCTGCACTCTCTCTATCTTTTCCAATTTCTCCCATCCCCATACCTCCACCCCACTCATCACTACCGTTCTTACAAGTGTCTCCAACATGTACACTCTCTCATCCCTCATTTCTCTGCCTGCTCTCTTCATCACCCCCCACGCTGCGTTCGCCGCCTTCAGTGCCTCTCCCGCTCTGATTTCAATATGTTTCTCTATCGCGTTCCCCGTTGTAAATGTGTGGCCTAAATATTTGTATTCTTTTACTCTTTCTATTTCTTGCCCCCGTATCTTCCATTTCTCTCCCTTGCCTTTCTTTCCCCCGTTTCTGAAAACCATCACCTTTGTTTTCCCCACATTTACCATTAACATGTTTTCTTCCTCATATTTCTCTAGCGTCCTAATCATCTTTCCCAATTCTGCCGCACTCTCCGCTATCACAGCTATGTCATCCGCATATATTTAGCACCCTAATCTTCACGCCTACTATCACAGTTCCCCCTTCTCCCCTTTTATCCCATTCATCTTCCACATCATCAATAAATACGTCAAACAAGAGTGCGCTGAACCACACCCTTGTCTGACCCCCTTTCCGACCTCGAACTCCTCAGTAATCTTTCCATTTATCTGCACTCCCGCTGTCGTTTTCTCGTATATACCTCTAATTGTTTTAAACATTTTTCCCCTTATCCCCACCCCCATATTTTTCTCAACATCAACTCCCTGTCTACCGTATCAAATGCCGCTTTCAAGTCTATAAACCCCACAAATAGTTTCCTCCCTTTGCCCTTCAGGTTGTTATTTATTAATGTGTGATGGCGGGCGACGTTTTTAAATAAATTTTTAGGTAAATAATTCGAATGGAATAAAACAAATAATCAATAAACGTGCGAATGCATGTTCGATGCGTTCGCACGTCGAATTATCGGTGCGTTTCGGGTTGCACCTGAAACAATAGGTTCGCCTCGCGTCGCACCACCCTTGGAATGTCCCTATAAGTTATTAAAAAAATTAGAGTAGGGATGTTGCCAAGTGGTTGCAATGAATAAATATATTAGCTGATTAGTCAGTCGACGAAAAACCACCAAACTATAATCACCGCGTTGCTCGAGTGCGAAATTGTTTTAAATAAATAAAAGAAGAAAAAAAAAGGAAAGAAATAAATTAGTTTCAAGTTGTTTTTGTTAAATAAAAAGAAGTAATAAAATAATAAGAAATAATAGTGAAACTAAAAGTTAAATCAAGGCAAAGTATCCAGAATTGTCAAAGTGAGTTAATTTAATTTTGATTAATCTTTGCATGTTTTGCTTTCAAGAATTTGTTTCTAATGTCTCGTAGTTTCGATTCACGCGCCAGTTGATAAATATGTGATCAGTGACGACTGTGAAAAGTGCGCGTAGTATATCTATATCGGGCGTGGCCGGCCGTCGGTTACCGTCGGCAGATCGCGTATGCAAACGCCGATTATTAATCAATGTTTAATGATTCTTTAATTAATTCGAGATATCTAATTCAATTAGTAATGCTTTAAAATTTGCGATTTAATTATTAATTTCTTAAATTTTTACTAGAGATTTTACCGTGTCGTTAATAAATTGCGAAAGTTAAAATCAATCAGCTCTATTTCCTTATTTAATTCAAATTTTTCATTTTTATCGGAAATTTAATTACTTCACCTCTTATCCCAATCCCTTGCTATTATTCGGTGGAATAGGCATTAAACTGGGAAATCACACACTCGCGTCAATAATTATCCGACGTGACAAATGCATTTAGAACAAAAATATGGTCTCTTGTTCCCTTTTTCAATCTGAATCCCGCTCGACTCTCCTTCAATACCTTTTCCCTCTCCACCCACTTCCCCACCCTTTCCGCTAGCACGCTTGTTAGCAGCATCTAGCCACTGTCCAGCAGTGATATCCTTCTGTAATTCTCTACGTTCCCTTGCTCTCCCCCTTTGAAAGTCGGCACTATCCTTGCCTTTTCCCATCCCTCCGGAATTTTCCCCTCTTCCCATATCTGCTCGAGTGCTTCCCTTACCCAGCCCTTCTCTCCTTGTCCCAATCCCTTGAAAGACTCTCCCGGCATCCCGTCCCCTCCCACCGCTTTCCCCGTCGCCATTCTCTGCAGCGTTCTTTCCACTTCTTCTGCCTCTATTCCCTTTTCCATGCACTCGTCGACTATCTCCTCTTCCATCTCGTCCATCTCACCACCCTCTCCCCTGCTCTCCCTCCTTCCTCCCAGCAACCCCTCAAAGTGTGCGACACACTCCCCATCCTTTATCTCCGGCGCTATCGTTCTTTTCACCCTGGGTTTGAAGTCCCGGATGTCCCTCCACCATTCCGCCATTTCTCTTGCCTTGTCTAACTTAGCCCACTTTTCTTTTCTTATCCTTTCCACTTCCTCTCTTTCCCTCTCTTTCAATCTGCGCCTACACTCGTTTAGTGCCTTTTTTCTCTCCTCGCTCCTTTCCTTCATCCACTCTTTTAGGCTTACCCATAGCTCATTTTTTTTTCTCTTTCACTCTTCTCCGTATTTATGCCTCTTCCCCGTTTTTGTCCCTCCGCTTCTTTTCCCTACATCTCTCTTGACCATCCCCGCTTTCTTCGCCCCTTCCCATTTTGCTTTTTTTATCTCCTCCCACGTTTTCCTTCGCCTATCTTCCCCATCATCCCTTTCCCCCAACTTTTCCTGAATTGCCGCTCTGTACTCCGCCACCTTTTCCCCTTCCCACCACATTTTCTCCCTTCTCTCTCCCCCCTCGGTCCCACTTGCTGTCCACTCCTTCACCCATTCTTCTTCATTATTTCTCTTTATCTCAAAAACCACCGGCAGGTGATCTGACTCTACTCTCTCTACTACCTCTAGCCTCCTTACATCCCCCATCTTTCCTCGAACCACCATCAGTACTAGGTCAAGTACTGACCCTTCGTACTCTTCATCGCAACCCACATACGTCACTCTTCCTTCCTCGTCACCCTCGCACCTTCCATTCATTAAAATCAAACCCATTTCCTTGCTGAATCGCATAAGCCTCTTCCCATTTTCATTCACTCCATTATCCTGCGACTTTCTCCTCCTCACCTCCTCCCCTTCCTCTCTCTCGCTATTGCACACCTGCTCGGCTCCTACTTTCGCATTCATGTATCCGCATATAAATATTTTCTCCCATTCACTCATCACATTTTCTATTAATTCTCTCATCTTTGGCTCGACACATGACATTCCAATATTATTATAAACTGTTATTATACATATCTCTTTATCGTATTTAATAACTAATCCGTACTCCCATTCTCTTACATCCCAGCCTCATAAACGACACAATGTAATAAACACACTCTGGAAACATTCTGGAACCAGTCTGGTGACAGAAGGGTTCCAGACCGTTTACATAGTGTTTCTAGGATGAATGAAAGGTCACGAGGGATCTTCTTATCTCTATTTATTATAGCGTACATATGAATCATCAATCTACTGGGTGTCCAACCAATTTTATCTTAAGATTCTCAGCGCTGATCCTATGATAATGGTAATTTTCATGTGGAACACTGCATTATCGAGCTCTGTCAACTACTTATCATCTTCTTGTAATTTGCTTCATCTATAGAAAATACTGTCTCCAAACAATATTATACTTGTGAAAATTGTCCAAGATTAATGCATTTAAAACAAAACAAAAAAAAATGGTGGAGATTAAAATTCTCCTTTTAATGTGACAATGCCAAAAAAAGAGGGTGTCCCAAAAAATACATTGGACATATATATTGTGACGTGGTGAACGTCTGTCCCTCGACCGTCGTGAGGCGCGCTTCAAATGAAAATGATTTTACCAAGTTCTCTGGAGTGATGTTACATACGAGAATTGATAGTGAACAGAGTGACTGTTCACTAATAAATAAATATCATTATTTCATGTATGCGGGACACTACAGCGCTACAACAGAGTGGGAGAAACTCGCTTCGGCGAGTAATGACTATGCAGGGATGTAAGCACCCGGGTTTCGCGTGGATAAGATGAGATGCAACCATCAAATCAAGGATGGAGTCAATGGGAAGCAGAGGACACCATACGCGTTGGCAGTATGATGCCTATACGCCATCATTGCACTGAATCTAAAGTATGAATGTGTGTGTGCATTGCTCGGCATAGCGCACGATATAATAATTGAGATGGGTACCCTCTATGGGCGATTTAGGGCAAAACATGGCCTGAGAGTAAAGTGGGGGGACCACGTGAGATCCGGCGAAACAAACAAGCAGTAGATCTCTGGTCTTTAGAGAGTGATGTGCAAGTACAGCTCTGGATTAAAATCGAAACTGGTGATAAACCAAAAGTGCTATGAAGAAAGAAAAAAAATCAGAACGAAGACGAAATTCACGAGCGACGTGTGGAAACAAAATTTAGCAGCGAATCACGGATACTGGGAGGAAGGAACTGATAGAAATCCAAAATTCCATTGTGAGAGGCGGATTCAGAGGAAACAAGTGTTGTCCACGATCTCTACTGAAAATCACAGGATTTGGTAAGCGATTCACACTTCCCCAAGCCTATTATATTTGTTGGTGTCACGGTTTAGTACACCCAGGAGTCAGAGCGACTATTCGGCGTGCAGGGTCCAGTGAATTGGCGGAATTGCAGCATCAAATAACTAATCATCTCCGTGCTGCGTGCGACAGCCGAGCTGCGTGAAAGTGTGCGAGAATGGATGACTGGTCGAATTATTAATCACGCAAAGGCGGCGTTGGAAATAATTTAAAATAAATCGTACAGCTTGGAGATCGTTGCCAACTATTTTTTAGCAGCTTATTATTCAACCTGCGACCCAAATATTCCCGCTATCTAATATTTTACAGGAGCCAGAGGAAACAGTACCTGGATGGTACTTGGCGCCCAACAATTCGGACATCGATGGTTTCGCGTTCGTCGCGTCGGTGAAGCGTCTGTTGTGTCAAAATAATCATATGTTCTTTCAGAGAAATAGAATTCGTGAGCCAGATATTTCGAGAGGAAACTCTCTTCGTTTCTTCGTCGCAATATATACAGTACTGCCTCTGGTTGTTACGAAGATTCGGGGAGTACGTGAAGTTTCGAGGGGCAGTAAAAGAATGTTTCGGTAGGGCCTTGGGTTAGAAAAGGTATTGGTGTGAAAGTAGGTAACGCATATATGATATTCAAAAATTATAATTTCGATCCAGCAAATATTATACATCATGTAATTGAATCTAATTGCTAGTATAACATTAAGCATGTAAAATAAATCAAAGAAATTTCGGGAAAAAATTTATTTTTTCAATGGGGGGGGGGGTAGAGGCGAAAGAAAAAGCAAATTTTGGTGATTTTTTTTGCGGCGACATGAGTTATATAATGTTATTAAATTTAATTACATCTCGTTGTACAACCCCTGAAGTATGTTAAAAAAAATTTTCAATGAAAAATATTGATAAATAAGCCGGTGACGTTAAATCTTCAAAGGCGCCTTGAAAAAAAAGTGGTGAACATCATAACTCCTTACCGGATCATCTGAAACAAAAAAATGGATATGCATTTTAAAGGTGATGAATTTCTCGAGGTAATCAGGAAGGGTTTTTTTTTCATTTTTTTCTATTTTTAATTTCCCGAGAGGAAGTTATTGTTCTCACCCCGAAAATGGTAAATCGATTTTTTAACAGATCTCGGCGTTTTAAGACCTCCCCAACATAACCTGCACATTTTTAGTTTATAGTCTGTGTGTGTGTGTGTGTGTGTGTGTGTGTGTGTGTGTGTGTGTGTGTGTGT
>JAPYZF010001630.1:0-11630 GCA_030523045.1 Meteorus cinctellus
TTATTTAAAAAAGTAAACAAACAAAAGTAAAGCTTGAAGTTGGAAACCGCAACGCAGCCAAATTTATTATTTATTCTTTTGTATTTTTTTTTAAATGCTAAATCTCGCATCTGATTGGTCAACTAAAATTTTTAATAACTCAAAAACCACTCAAAATTTTCAATCACGACTAAGGAGTTTTTTGCTCCAAATTGTCTCCTCTCTCGGAATATTTTCGCTGTAAAAGTAATTCTGGATCACCCTGTATGATCTTTCCCTGCCATTTGGATGCCTACTTGGGCATTAAAATCTTCCATGAGCACAACATTGTTTTTGGAATATTTTTCAATAACTTCACGTAGTTTGTCGTAAAATAAGTCTATGTCTGCTTTTGATGCTTTTTCTGTAGGTGAGTAGACCTGAATGATTGTCCATACATTCGTATATATTGGTAACTTTATATGAACTGCGACTATTCTATCTAATATACCATCGAACCCAATTATCTGGCTTTTAAGTTTTAGCTTGACTAGGAATCCTACTCCTCTTTGACCAGGGACTTCCCCTTCATAGTACATAATATAGTTGTTTTTCTCTTCTATTCCTTCTCCTAATCTTCGCATCTCGCTTATGCCTAATATGTCCCACTTGATGTTTTCGATTGCTAACTCTAACTCTTGAAGGCTTTCTGGTGTTCTCAATGTTAGTGTATTTAGTGTGCATAGATACAAATTGTTTCGCTTTTGGTTCGCTATTTTCGAAGTAAATTTAGTTGACTGATACGTTGGAGGGTGGTGGTCAGGATCCCCCGCGGTGACCGGCCGGATTGGGGGACAGTGTAATGTAGTTTTTCTTGTGACTTTTGTTGTTGTTTTTATAATTGTTTGTTGGTTCCGGTTGGAGGGGGCCTTTACTTGTTTTTTGGCATCTCCGACACCGAAGCGGATCTTTCACGTGTTACATATGCAAGTAAGCTTGGCTTGATAGCTTCCTTTGATGTACTTTGTAGCGGTTTTGGATTTTCGTTAATTTTTGAATTTGGCTTCTTCTGAGATGGAGTGGATGATGATATTGTTGTTTCACGTTTCCTTTTCTCGCGACTGATGTTTGCTGGCTTTATCACGATTAGCTTGTCGTATTTAATGAAAGCTACATTTCCATTTTTTCGTTCTGCTTCTACGCTTGGCTGTAGTTGTTTACGTATCTCCAGGACTTCTTTAGGGAAGTCCTCGTTGACATATATATTTGTAGGAAGGTTGCGTTAGCTTCTCAGAATAAGGTGTTTTTTCCAAGTTGTTGTTAGAGACATTTTTATCGGCCTGTTCTTTTACGTTTGTATCCCGATTCTATGGATGTAACTTATCTCTTGAGTATCTAAATGTGTTCCAGCTTTTTCTATTATTTCTTTTATAGAGTTCACCAGTTCTATCTCTGTTTTCCCCCTTTCGTCGATGCCAAATAAAACTAAATTGTTTCTTCTTTTGTCCTTCTCTAAGTAAGATATTTTTTGTTCCAAATTGTTGACTTTGGTTTTAAGGTTATTGTTTTCTTCCGTTAAAATTTTCATCTTTTCGTCTAAGGCCTCCATAACGTTTTTCGATATTGCTGTTGTTAGTTCTATTGTTTGTTCTTTAAATCTTTCATTTATTTTAGAGAGTAACATTTCCATTTGCTTGTCCATTTTTTTTTTTTTTTTTTTTTTTTTTTTTTTTTTTTTTTTTTTTTTTTTTTTTTTTTTTTTTTTTTTTTTTTTTTTTTTTTTTTTTTTTTTTTTTATGGCAACAGTTTCATTTGTATTTCAGTTGTCTATGGTTGTCTTTTGACAGCTGTCGCTGACAGTATCAGATGACAGATGTCGTTGACAGTAACAGGTGACTGATAACAGTAATGCTATTTGTAGATTGGCACTACTTACTTGTCTTTAGAAGTGTACTTAATTTTGAGGTTATTTTATTCAATGCGTAGTTTGACAGAAATCACCCAAATATCTTGTTTATGTGCTGTAATTTGGACTGGAATAATATTCTAGCTTGATCCTTTGAACAGTTCAACGTATTATGTGCTCGAATTTGCACTTATTCACTGCAAATGATTATGCTTTTTACGGAGCTCTCTTCGATACGTGTTTACACTTTCGTTACCGGAACCGGATCCCGTCAGAGATTAGCATTCCAAAAAAAAATCCTATTATCTTATAAACAATGCATTTGTTTATAACAGTTTTTTAAACAATCGGAGATAACAATTGAAAACTGTCATTTCCATGTACCTTCAGATAACAAAAAAACGTACCACTAATAATATTCGAAAAAAAACTTGTATTTCGATGATTAATTCAAGTTCTTAATTTGGCAACAACGAAAACTGTTTATACCAGACTGAAAAATGAAAATTTCTTAATTTTTTCAACGGGGATCTATTGTTAAACTTTTCCAAAATAGCTCCAAGGAAGGAAACCAATGTCGAATTCACAGTTCAGCAATTATCACTCTTGCAATGTTCATGTTCGAGCAGCAAAAAATTGTTGGTTAACTATTACATAACTCATTGAAAAATTGCGATAAAAATTTTTTACCGTCGAATTATTGTTCGTTGATCTATTTGATAAGCCCGTGAATTTTTTCGTTCCTTAATTTTCATATTTAATATGTTTTTATATTTTTTGTTCATTAAATGTCCGAAGTAGGCAAGGTGCGCGCAAGCTACAGCACCTGTTTTCGACCGCATTTTCACCGCTTTGGGAAAATCATCAATAATGGTCCCACAGTTTCGGGAGTCTAAACTTTTTTAGGAAATTTTCTCCCCTTTTCGAATCTTTTTTTAGATTTGGAAAATTTCGAATAGTTGTTGAGTTATTTACAAAAAATGAAGCCGTATTTTTCTCAGTTTATTGTTCATATTTATTGCAATTTTTGTTTCCGCCGAATCATCTTTTTCAAAACATTTCTGCATGCCATTCCAAATCGAATGACACCTTGTTTGTATTTTTCCGAGAAAGTTTACAAAAGTTGACTAAAAAGGCACTTGTTCCCTAGACTATTTGTGCTATATATATAGCAGAAAAGTAAACGAATAAATTAATGGAATGACCACATTAGTTCATTAATTCATAAGTTTTTCATTTTCATTCAATAGAAAAACGCTGCAGCTATAAATATAGGTTATCAAAGAATTACTCAACATGAATGAATGAAAAACAAAATCTTATTCTCACGGGACTTGAACTATCAGTGCGTCAATATATATATAGCACAAAGATGGAAAAGTAAATTGACGAATTAACGCCGCTACTTCATCAATTAATGCATTTTCAAATTCAATATAATTACATAAATGAGAAAAAAAAAGAACAGCTTGGATCCGAACTTGAGCCCAACGCATTTTGAATCTTACATGATATCTGCAACACCGTGAGAGGTTTTGCTGAAATTTATACAAAACTTATATTTAAACTCTCGCTTAGAACTGGAAATTGAAAAAAAATTAATGGTTCATAGAGCAATTGACTAATTTTTTTTTTTTTTTTAGTTTATTGCTTCTTAGGAATATACAGTCCCATAGCAAGGGGATGATGACAAATATCAACATGATTAATAATATTATAATGAGTAAAGTTAAGCATCACATACAATCAATGTTTAAAGATTCCATTGACAATATAAATCAACAATCAAAGCTTTATCATTATCAATTTAACATATTCAAAATTTAGAAGCTTGAACTTATTCGAATAAAATAAATGCTCTGATTAGACAGGCATTACGGACAAAGTGATATACTGATTTCAGGCATTTGCACTTAGGGTTGAGAATGTCTTGGATGGCCGAGGATGTACCAAAATTGGGGATAATATAGTGCTATCGGGGTTCGTTGAGAATTGGACATCTTAGCAGGAAGTGTTCGATAGTATCTTTCTCATCTCGATTGCAAACTGGGCATTTTTTTGAGCAGTCAAATGTATATTTACAGCTGCTAACCTGTATTGAGCAATAAAAGCTGCTGGCTAACCTGAGTTGGATAAAAACTCTCAGGGCGCGAAAATTTGTTCTCTTCCGCAGATAACTGTCGTCTTCCGTCACCAGAACGTAGCCTGATTGAAGATAATGGGAGTTGCTGGCAATTTTGAGGTCTTGTTGACGCATAGATTTTTGGTATAGGCTCAGGAACTCCTTTTTTTTTGAGCACCACGCGTAACGATTCAAATCTTCTAGGCTATGTGCGATTTCGAGTGAGACTTCTGAAATTATCAGGAAAAATTTTCTCAGCCAGTTGGTTTTCGCTGAGCATGAGTCCGCTCTAGCCAGATGGGCAAGTCTGAATAAGCAAATTTTAGGGAATCGTGAGTCTTCCATCAGCAGAATTTTAATGATGTAGTTCCAGGTATCCTTAACTACATAATATGCGAGATGAGGCCTGTTGAATTCTGTCCTGAGTAAAGCGCCTGATGTCGTTCTAGTCAGGCCAAAGATTTGCTTGATGAAGTCACACTGTACCCTTTCAATGAGCTCAAGATAGGTTAACGCCCAAGTAGGTGCTGCATACAGGAGAGTTGCAGAGACAATGCTGTCGAAGAGCATGAAGATACCATCAACCGAGTCTACTATGGCTGCAAAAATAAGTGAGGTTACCACTCTTAAAGCTGCCTGGGCTTTTTTAATGGCATTTAGAGCTGAAAGCCGACTAAATCCGGAGGAAGAGAAGGTGAGGCCTAAATATTATATGAAGTTTGAGTTGCTGGGCAGTCGACCAGTAGTTTATTGGATTGACAGTATCGATGAAGAAGGTCCAGTTTTTTGTTTAAATCGTTTCCGGAGCTGCTTAGTATAGTGAGGTCATCCGCATATAATAATAGGAGTAAATCAATTGTACCATCGATGTTTATTCCCTCGCAGCCATATTCTGTCAGAAAGTCTTCCAGGTGCGTGAGTTTGTTATTACTTTTAACAGAGAAAGCGGCCGTATTGTAAATATTTCTGAGAATCCTCATAGCTTTAGCACAAACTCCTAGCTTGAATAGCTTCATCCAAAGCAGCTTGTGATTCAGCGAGTCAAATGCTCTTTTGAAATCCACAAATGAGACAAGCAACCGGGCTTTATTTTGATACAGTCGACAATGGGTAGCTGATAAAAAGCTATAGAGATTATCCATGCAACTCTTTTCTTTCGAAAGCCAGTTCGTGATTCCGGTATGGTGTTAGTCGTTTGGGCCCAGTTCTCCAACCTTTTGTTGAGCATAGAAGTAAATACTTTGGTCAGATGATTTATAAGCGCGATTCCACGGTAAATAGACGGGTCTGATTTGCTACCTTTCTTATGAATCATCGAGATTGTCGGTGTGAACCAGCCTTCGGGTATCTTTTCAGTCTTGAGCACTTTATTAAAAAGACAGAGAGTGTACAGTTTCCAGTTTTGGGGAATTTATTTGTAAAATTCGTTCTGAATACTATCTGGACCAGGTAATTTTTGTAATTTGCACTGATTGATGGCCTCATTGAGCTCTTCCATGGTGAATTCTATATCCAGCAGTGGATCAAATACACCAAAGAACGTCTCATATTCCTAGACTTTCGGTGGCGTGTGTTTGGAATAAAAGTTCTCCCATGTATTGATGTCGATTGGATTAGCATGTGGTGTGGCTTTTTTTCTGAAGCGTCTAGCAGCACCCCAGAATTCGGCGGAATTTTTTATATTGGCTAAGCTATCCAAGGATTCGTCGTCGAGCCGACGCTTCGTAAACTTGACAAGAGCTTTATAATTTTTCCTTGCGTCGAGATATTGGTTTTCGGAGTTACCCTGAAAATTGTCGTTTCTGAGCTGTTTGAGGAGGCGTTTAAGATTACTTTTGGCAGCTTTGCAAGTATCGTCATACCAGGGCAGTGATTTCTTCCCAATCTTGCGGGTTGTACTTCTCTGGCCCTGAAATGGTAGCAGCGTGTTTAATAGTTTCTTGGAGATTTTGACTGAGTTCTGTTACAGATTGATGATCGAAATCGGAACAGGTTCTGGTAAAGTTGCGCATATGGTCTGTGTAGGCGTCCTTTTGATCAAGAGGCCAGCTAAAAATTGTTTTATCCTGTGATTTACTTTTGTTAGGTATTGTAGTGATGTCATCTGGAGTGTCACTCGGAGTTCTACCATTGATAAAATGCATTGAATTAATTCGTAAAAAGGCGTGCAGTTTCTGCTTAACTTCTTAAAGACTTCTTGAAGTGTTCCTTTTTCCGAGTTCAGAAAAGAAGAGTTCTTGCGGAAATCAGATTTAAGAGTTCTTTCTGAGATCATAAAAAACCATACTCACGGAAGTCATAATAAAGAAATCTCTCTGTTATCAGATAAACGTGTAAATAAATAAATAAATAAATTAATAAATAAATAAATAAATAAATAATAATAATAATAATAATAATAATAATAATAATAATAATAATAATAATAATAATAATAATAATAATAATAATAATAATAATAATAATAATAATAAATAATAATAATAATAATAATAATAATAATAATAATAATAATAATAATAATAATAATAATAATAATAATAATAATAATAATAATAATTCATCTGTCATAATATATGATAATACCGTCCGAGTATGCTTTTTGGCATCTTGATCGCGTCTCGAATCAATTATTCTAATCTGTGTAAAAAAAATATATATTAGGTACAATTTTACTATAACAATATGAATCAGTAACAAAAGCTCTTGTAACAGGATTAAATGAATTTCGTGATAAAAAAAACGTATCAATATATAAACTTAGTATACTTCAATAATAAAACAGGTATTTACATATTGCGAGCGTGCTGTTTTGAATGAATGAAATTTTTAAAATAAGAAATTAAATAATTTTTAACTAACAACAAAAGAAGTTATCACATAATTTTTTATAATATGTCGCAAAAAATACTAAATTAAATTTTATACATGCCGCAACAATTGACAGAACATCGTAAAATAAGAATTTGATCATCAACTGCTTGAGTAACGTTATCCTTATGAATAGGGGTTGATGATTGTCCGTTATTAAGATCAGTTCCCTTACTTAAAGCTTGAAAATCAGAATCTGTGGTAGTTTTTGTTCCAGCTACATTTTCATTCGTGTCTACTGTCTACACAATAGTTTCTATAGTGGCTGGAGTTTTCTAGATCAAATTTGTAGTAGAATTTTGGGATGCATTGATCATGTCTGGTAACACTTCCATCGATCTAATAGTTGGACCGTTTTTTTCACACTTAGAAGAGTATTTGGGATGATTCTTGAAATAATCCCCGTAATTTAACTCTTGCGTCTCATCATTATCATCATCATTCTCCCGAACATCGTCATTACTTGCATCATAACTAAAAACAACGTTTGGCGCAATTTCAGGATTATTTTGGACAAATTCAAGTAGTTCATCATCGCTCGACTCTGTTCTACTCGAAAATTCATTGCGAAAGCGTGCTGGAATTTTACGGGTACGTTTTTTACTCAATTCTCTGGCATTTTGAAGTGTAGAAATTGCTGCTTCATCACTAATAGAAAGATCAATGGCAGCAATTTCAACTGTCCTAGCTACATCGAAAGTTTCTAGGAGGAAAATATAACTTATAAATTTTAAATAAATCAATTAATTTTCTAGATAACAAATTAAAACCTATTATTAATTAATGCGATAACTAAGCAACATTATACATACGGTATGGTCCTAATAGTCGGGAATATTCAAAAGTCTTCCAATCTTTATTGAGTTTAATTTGTTTCTTAGCTGCAGTTGTTGGATTTTTAGTTTTCGAAGGCCATCTTAAAATGTTGCTTTCTTCATTTACCCAGGATTCTGGTACTGTAGAGCACCAAGTATCATAAAACACAACGTAAAACATTTAACGAAAAAAAAATGTAATTTTAGCTTAAAGTGTAAATCAAGTTGATACAAAATAGTTGCAAATGAATTATGATTTTGATATATTCATAATTTAATATATGTAGTACTTAGATATAGAACCTTTAAACAAATAATATTGTTTGAATGATTTTTGATGCGGGTGAACACATTGAGAACAATTTCTTAAAATAAATTAGAGGATTATGTTTCCTATTTACCAAACACACACATGGAATTAATGATACTTATATTTTTAATTAATGTTATCAATTAGTCTTCGAGTAAATATGTCGAATTAATAAACTTACTTTATCCGTAAATATGAAGCTTTAATATTGTTTAGTATTTTATATTTGTACGCATAAAACAATTATTTGCCAAGTTCAAAATTCTCACTGATAATTATGTATAGGCTATATACGAGTACATATATTAACATACAGGCGAATATACAAACAAGTGGCGCTGTCTCTGCACTCCATGGAAATAAACTGGGCGCGTCTTTCAAATCTGAAATATAATTTAGTCCACATAACAAAAAACATTTTTTACTTTAATATTTCAATTTTTATTATTAAAACTTTACATAACATTTATGTAGAAAAAACTTGTTAACAGTAATCATACATTTCATATACCTGAATGGATTAATGGAAAAAAATAATACAATTTTTCAAAAGGCAAGCAAACAGATTTTTTCAAAACTTCATTCGCATCAACAGTTACAGTATTTGACCATTGATTACCACTAACGATATGTAACAACGAAGAATCTATAGGATAATTTTCTATGCTTTTTGAGTTCAGTAATCTGTGTCCTTCTAGGACAATATCATCGTCGTTATTAATTTGATAAATCGATATTATCAATTCGGAACACATCATAATTATTAATAAAGCAATATCTATCACATTCTCTATCAGTATTAAGTTGTACTTTTCCATAATTAATCACTTTATATGAAGATACTTCTTAATCAATAGTGTTACGTCCAAGAATGGAGGGGGGATCGTGCTCACTCCGTATCTTGGCAAGGAAAATTTTTTTCTTTTTTATTTTCGGCCCTGGTTAATAACCAATAGACCGGGATCACTACACGGTTCTATTTAAGGATAAGTTGGCTTTGAAATGAATTGGAGAATGAAGTTGGATGAATTTTTTCTTTCGAAATTACATTGTTAAAGTATAACGGATGTACTGAAGTTACAACATGAAGTAAATGGTTACCTTAGCTGTTGTTCGAAGGAATATTGTTCGCAGTATTCTATCTTTATTCTCGATCGTTGATATAACAAAGGTTGATTTATGCGTACTGTTCACTAGGACGAGTTGCACACAAGAGAGCGAGTCCATGCCGGAACAGCCCTCTTATAGAAGTTAGGGTGGACCCGCCTTGAAAATTTGGGGAAAACTGTGTCCAATTAGGACCCAGTTCCGGGGTACCTTTTCCCTTCCTTCGAGAAAACTGTTCAGGGAACGGCCCTCTCTCTATTAACGCGGGCGTGATAACTTAACATATACTTGGCCACGTATATTCGCACCTACACGTGTACAAGCCTTAAATGATAATTTTACTTGCTATCGTCTAAAATAAGTTCCAAATACTTTGCTATTCCATTTTTCTTTCTTATCTTCTCTTTTGTGAAGGGCCCGCTATCGGAAGAACCTAGGTTTTTACATGACGGTGTTTACGCTTGGGCCTGGTAAACACCTATGAATATTTTCTCATGGATTAAATTTATCGATGGTTTATTCTTCCAACAGCCTGGCTCGAGAAGACGGAAAATAACCAAGATAAGATCATGAAATGGCAAAAATGTTTTAGAATAAAATAATGGAAATAATGAAAAAGAAGAGGAAAATACCGGATGCAACAATAGATTTTTTACGTTGTGATAATTCAGGTTTGATCAAATTTTTGTTTATTTTCGGTAGATAATTACAATTTGCTCGTTCTTCAAGTCGATTATGAAGCTGCTGTAATGGCTTATCGCCTTTTTCAAGTAAATTTTTAACAAAAGACAAAAAACTTTCAAAAGAAAATGCGATAAAAGAATCCAAAGGGCCAAACTTTTTCACTCCATCCGCTTAATGTATCAAATTATGAATATTAAAAATCACAAAAATTTTCCATACAACTCTACACATTTTGAAACAAAGAATCTCAATAATTGTTTGGCACAATCATTATTTGTAATGCAATCACTTTCATCACATAGTATTCTTATTGCACATTGAAGACAATTATAATGATACAAGTAATTGCTTGGTAAGTACTTTTTTAAAGTAGTAGGGCCTATGTATAATAAGAATAATCGGAGTTCAGTTGCTTTCCATCGATCTAATTCATTTAATTCTCTTTTTTTCCAAACAAACTCTGAAGGTATCCAATTACTAATAAGCTTTAGGTAGGACGAGATATCTGTGATCATCTTATGACTCAATTTGAGTAATTTTTTATTGCTTACACGCCATCCTTTCTCCCAAGAGCTCAATATTTTTTCGGAATTCCTAAACAAACAGAATGCATATAATCCATTGGAAACTGAGATACACCTGTAGCTCGTAAAATTTTATATTCTTCTATAAAGTCCTCCAGAAATTCATTGCAGTTGTCGGGTTTGCTGAACCCATGATAGACACTGACAACGAAAGGTACACCAACTTTCGGAAATATTTCTGTCAATATTGGATACAATTGTCTTTCGGAACTTTTTGATATTGGTAAACCATCAATATGGACGTTGATTTCAATAATATTGTTAAGCTGACTTATATCAATAACTGTTAGCTGATCAACTAATCCTTTCTCAAATTCGTAATGAAAATATTCTCCAGGAGTAACAGTACGAAGAATTGTATTATTCGGAGTACTTGCTAGAGAACGGATATCTTTTGGAAGATTCTTTAAGGCTTCTGCTGACTCTACTTTTCGAAGAATACTCAATAAGTTGTTTGAGGCAGCTCGAATTATATTGAAATGACATGTCCATTGAGCTAACTCTTGATTCAAAGGTAATTTTTGCACATTATCGACAATTGCGTGGCTTTCATTATTATTATTATTATTATTATTATTGTTACTATTATTATTAGGCTAGCAATGGCCTGTCGGTTCGAGACGCATTTACCAAAGCGTCGGCCCGGGTTCGATTCCGGCATGCACCAATAAATATTTTTTTCATAATTGTATTTACGTGCAATAAATTGCTAAGCCACGGGTGGTGCTCGAATCTGTAAGAGACCGAAAAGTTGCTACTATCACTCAGCCGGTAAGTGGGACCTCTTCTCTCAGAGGACCACTGATAACTGGCCAGCAGGGAAGGGGGTGAATTCTCGTCTCACCAGCAGGCCTCTCGCTTTAATGTGAGCCAATACGTGTTAAAGCAATAATTATAGAGGATCTTCACCACTAACGTTGCCCTTGGAGTTCGGGCTACCTCCATTGTAATAGCACCTTATCCTGCATCAGTGGGCTCTGCAGGATCGACCGACAACACACCCACAATATTCTTCTTGGATCCATGGTTTACTGCCCGTTCGAGGAAAAGGACACTGTACGGTGTTGCCTAGAACTGAGGTGCGGAAAAAGCGAGAAAGGAACCGGCTAAGCAAAGGCTCTTTGGCATGGGGCACAAGCTAAGCAGGGGCTTTCTCAATCCCAATGTATCAGGCTTAGCGACGCCAGCAGTCAACTTGGTACTCGATCAGGGACGGTAAAATACTATGTTTCCCCCACCAAGTAGAATCACAAAAACAATATCTTTCAATAGG
>JAPYZF010001633.1:0-10260 GCA_030523045.1 Meteorus cinctellus
TGCACAATTAATTTTAACAAATCCGACGAGTTACACATCGAAGTTTGTATCTTCGTCATAGTGACATTTTGAAATGTGGGGAGTCTAATAGCAACCCGAGCACACGTGTGTGCGCAGTTGTCATGAGAATAAATGCACGAGAGCGCATTTATTCAAGCGCGGTCAGTTAATGAATGAAGGAAAAAATGTTTGGCCGATGGGTCGGTAATGAAGGAATGATAAGTGGGATGGTAAGGTCGATCGAGACCTAGCAATATATTGGAAATGTTGTTATTTTTCATTCATCCTTGACATGTAAATATCTAACTTCTCACAATGCTATCATAATTATTAGCGATAATCATGATTTGGATTGCATCGATTCTTAAGAAGAGAGTAAGGTTAATTGAGATGAAATACATGAAGGAAATACTTCAACAAATGCACATTAAACTTGTCAATCGTTCAGGATTCGTTGTTTTCGAGGGCATAAAATAAGTTCAGATGGCATTATCAGACTATATGAAAAAAATTTGACATGGAAAACATAACTGGCATCCACCGTGCAGATCTGTGATGACCGCGCTACGTACATCTAGCTGAGCTTCATTATATTCTCGTTTTTTCATTCGATATGTTTTCAGATATTTTTGCAGTAGATGTCTTGTTTTGGACAATGTGATAGCGACGAAAACAGAATGTACAGACATACATATTGAACGCATAACCCCTGAAACCTACCAAGGTGCAGTTCAATCAATAATTCGGAATCTAGAAAAAACATATGTACATTCATTCTCCACAAAGAATGGTAGAAAAGAAATTCCAGTTTGTTATATATCGAATATTTAATCCACAAAATTCGCTATTCTTCAGCTTGGAGAAGTGTGTTGGAACATCAAGTGATCCTCATAATATTTTGCATCCATCTACTCATTCTCGAGAATAACCACATAAATGATTGCATCATTACTATAACAGAGTTTATTATCACGAGAATCAGTAGATAATCGATATAATCATATTTCTAAATGGAAGAATGCGAATCCTTATTTTTTACTGCACAACGCAAATGAAAAATTGAAGACCCCCGCATCAGCTTCTTTTTATATCTCAAAACCATGTTCTTTTCGCTTCTTCTGTACCACATATCAGCTCAGAACTTTTAAGAGCCCAAATCATGCATACGATCAGCACTAAAAGGTTCGAAAGTTGCTCAGGGTCTGCATGAATTCATGTAGAGAATATGGATTCTTCAGAGGTGTGACTGATTAGGGTTAAGAATACAATAAGTCATATTGTAATAAAACATGAATGAGAAAAAAAGCGTGTTTCTTCTCATGTACGTTCGTTCGAAGTTATACTTCTTTGTCGTAATTAAGAAAATAATTCTTTTTGATTTTTCAAATGTGCTTAGAATCGTAAATTCGATTATTTGAAGATGACCGAAGTGATTTCGATCGACAAGCATGTATTGAAAGTCCATGCAAAATTTGGAGTCAATCGGTTGGTAGAGGTCGAGATATGGTGTCAACCAGTTTGAAAAAAATAGTTTTGCGTAAAACGCATTTGAGGTTCAAAAACCGTTATGGTGCGACATAGTTACCGCATCGTTAAAATGACCGTAACTTCGGAAACATATGTGTACATGGAAGTGTGTTTCTCACCAACCTTTGTTTTTTCGAAAATGGCCAGATCGAAATTTATACTCCGTTGACATGCATATTCAAAGCTGAAGAGACGACTGATGACTATTATCTAGCGAACGTAGCAATACTTTTATCCCTTATTCGTCCCCAAATAAAAATAATTTCGAGTAGATGATGATCATTGTGTTCATTGGCTTTAGTACGAGCAAGTTCATTCCGATTGTATATGGTGTATACATATACGATGGGGTACGAAGATTCAACTGTACTTCAAGAAAATCAGTAGTTTCTACTGAGAAACGACTGGGGGTTGGTAACTTACTAGCGAACTCTGATTGCCGAATGCCCTACTGACTATTCCTTCGATGCCATCTCGTACTATTCTTCCCCTGGGGCCCTTTGTCAAGCATATCACCTTCAACTACTGCTCTCTCCATCGCGACCACATATATTGCCTGTCTCTACATCTGCCCAATATATTTATCTCCTTCCGCATAGTTGTCATCTCCTTGATGTCTACTTTGCTAATTCTTTCTCCCAGGTTCATGATCTGTTATTCGTTTTGCCCACCATGGATTGATCAACTTGCCCTTTGATTCATTATAATGTTCTATCAATTCCTGTGGTTGATGCTGTAATCTTTGAGAAGGAATATTTTGCGTGGTGTTAGCTGATGACAAGACGTTGAAACAATAGAAATTCAAGTCAGTTTAGGGAACATCATTCTAATTACGATCTAATAAAAAATGTTTTAATGAGCCGTGAGATGGACGGTAGAAGATGACGACAAGGGGGGGGGGGGGGCTCAGGGAAAACCCGGCGAGGTATATGCGGAGGTATATACATGTATACACCTTATAGGCGGTAATTTCTCATCTTTGTATGACACAAAAAACTTCCAACATTTTTTTCACACATCTCTATTATTTGAGTAGCGTGTGAAGTGAACTAGAAATTGTCATCTAAGCCATCGCAGGTACATCGGTCAACAGTATAGCTCAAGTATCCGGCAATATACCCACAGAAACATTCAAGTATTCTGTTTCTTCGCCTTTTCCAACTGTTCAAGCGACTTCTACTTTCCACACGGAAGTTCCTTCGAGCATACGGTTTGCAAGCTCTGGTATATTGATAGTAACATATTGGTAATCAGATAATCACAAAGTATACGAGTCCCTTTTTTTGAACTAATAATTCGATGAATGAATAGACATTCATCTTCAAGTTTCCAATGGAACAGGCGGACTATCATATTATTGAACAGTAAAGGTTGATGCTGCTATGATCTTTTTTTTTGTTGTTGTTGGAATAGATAAAGAATACACTATACCATCGCCTTGAAAGCGCTCGAATAACGGTGATCTGAATGAACAATAGTTATCTCTTCCTCGATATATATCCCCACATCGCCGCGCTAGAAAAAAGTTCATGGGTGAAACTGATACTCATAATTATGCATATTTGTTCCGTTGAATCAGATCCAATATTGTGTTAACTTCGAATCATGTCAATTTTTATAGTTTAACTCGGGATGTTCCGAGGAATTCCGTTCTTCCATTTAACGTAGTACAGTTATCCATTAGATGTCGCCAAGTGGATCTCTTTTTTCACATGGAATGTTCAACATCATTGGGAAGAATCTCAAATGAGCGGCTAGGACAGATATGAAATATTCCGTATCTGTGGGATCCAAAGAATACATTTAGGCATGAAAAAGACATCATCGCAAATTCAAAAATAGTTCAATATATGCAACAAAATAAATTAAATAATAAGATAAGATGCGGAAGTGAGGATGCTTTATAAAAGTTCAGAAAGTATATGTGTGTCACCAGACGAGTACAAACTTTACAGATTGAGGACGCAGATTGTTTATAACTATGCTAAATTGTGAGTGAGTATAGGACAGAGACAGAAAAGCGTAGTCAGTGAAAAGGGAGCATGATGAAGAATAATCATGTGAGCCTCCAGAGCTGTGTACTCTGTGCTTGCACCTCAAGGGATGAATCACACACACGAGTCTGCGTGCAAGTTTACGCTCGCACACAGAATTACTTTTGCTATCTCGTTCTTGCACGTATACCCAACGGGAATCACGCCACCACTAAAAACTGCAATCCCATTCACGTCGCATAACATAATTGAATAAATGAAAAAAGTTTATTTAAGAAAAATATATAAATAGTGCTATGAATTATTATCTCTCTGCAATGGATGTGATGTCATATCAAAGATTGTTTTTCATGAATACTCGCGTCAGTAATTATTCATAAAAACAAAAGAAGGAGACAAAATTTGGAGGATGATAATAAAGAAACGGAATTTAAAAAATAATGAATTTAAAGTTTACTCCATTGGTATTTGTTTATAGAATCCAATGATTTCGTGAACTTGAAAATACCACTGACAGTCAGGAAAGAAGTCGGAATTGCGTAGTACTGACGAGGGAGGAAAATATCGAGAAGATGAATGGTAAGTTTTTGACTTCAAGCAATTCAACGTCGTCATGAGACTTATTACTTCCTTTTTTGTATCTTATACACAAACATATTCACGGTTTCGAGGATAATATGACTGGCACCATGCTTGAGTGAGTTTATCGAATGTGAACTCGCTCGAAACAGTTTTCCGTCATGATTTCACTCTGGCAGCCGTTTCGTCAAAGGTTCCGCCATTTCCGGCCGTTTGTGCTCATTTCGTGTGTAGTCACGCCTTCCTATACTCTCAATCTTTTTTTCACATATTATAAATATATGGGTGATTACGTTCTAACTGTGATTTTTAATGTCCTGTATTGTTTGTTCTCACTGGTCATTAATTAATAATCTATTAATGAAATTTTTGTGTCAATTGGATTTTGTGTTAATTATAAACATATTTCAAAATTATTTTTATATAGTATAACTTGCTACTTAGAGAAAATTTACAATATACCATCTAAATGTCCATTTATATGACACGTCAGTACCGTGGACATTAAAAATCACAGTTAGAACGGAATCACCCATATGTTTCTACCATATTCGTCTTCTGTGCACTCATTGCATCAAAGTGTCTTACAATCATTGCCAATTAATACTTTTATCATCCTTATCATCCCATGAAACATTGGTACTGTAATAATTCCAAGTACCTCGCCATATAACGCAAATACTCATTTCATTATCTATCCAATGGAAAAAATACTCGAAACGCTGCATTATGGTACAAATTAATGTTTCTTTATGGGAGTGTTGCTATCGGGGGAATTATTATTTGCTCAATTTCAACACAAATCCATGTAAACATATTTCCATTCCAAAAACATGTATGATTTATAATCAATTCCATAGCATACGAATCTGCGTTATGCAATTGTTACGTCCCCGGGACAGGTCGGTGGTATTTATTTGGTAGAAATAAGCCAAGGTGGTGTTGACCGGTTTTTACGACTGGTACCTGCGAGTTTTATCTAGCCGCTCGACTTATTTGTCGACCAATGCCCCACAACTCTGATCCGTATAGGTTGTTCGAGTGATCGAGCCCGCAACTCGCGGGTGAATTTGATGAATTTGAAATGACACTTGACACACACTATGGTTTAGATGTTGAATTTAACTATTTATTTGCTCACCTATTATTACAATAGTTTTTTTATGATTTACGTATAATTTATAGAACGTATTAATACTTCGTTTTCTGAAGAGCGATGTTTATTTGAATAATCGGTTTCTCACTTGTAGAATTCTATGGAGGTTCTGAACTTGATTTGGATTGAATTCTTTCCGGAGAAACGCGAAACCGTTGATCGTTTTGATTGGTTTGTTTGATGCTGAGAACGATGCTGAGTATTGAATGTTCTTATTGAGCGCGTAACTGAGTATTGGATGAGAGCTATTATTGAGCGTGTTACTGAGTTATGATAGAGAGCGAGTACCTGTTGGGCACATCCTTTCATATGTTTCATTTCGTATCTGTATCTTGAATAAGGGTGAAAGCGTGCATTGAAACTTGCGCCTCGGGCGTAGGCCCTGGTCATTAATAGTATAATTACTCCGCGGAACTTCGCTCTTGAGAAATTGGTTACATTTAATGAAGCATATTATCTTAATCCTTACATTCTAAAAATATACATATCATTTTATCTTGCAAGAAGAATTTGCTGACACACGATTACATTTAGGGGATTAAGTTCCTCTTTCGTGGAAAAGTGTCGTTATTAATCGATTAAGAATATTGTATTTGAGTTTCTTCTTGCATAATAAAAACTGTTATTTATTGATTACGAATATACTTAATGGATAAATTCTTTTGTATAATTACTATACTAGTCTTCTATTGGTATGAGTATTTATCCATGTAATTATTTATAAGTATGGTTATTTATTCATATGGTTATTTATTCGTACGGTCATTTATGCATACGGTTATTTACTTGTATGGTTATTTATGCATACGGTTATTTATTTGTATGGTTATTTATGCATAAATGACCTGTAAATAATTTATTCTATTTGCTTATTATTTATGCATAATTTACCTACTGTTTAATGTTTAATTTACTTCTGTTTATGCATTGACGTTATACATTTGTTTATTTACGTTATGCATTTTTTTTTTTACGTGATGCATTCACGTTATGCATTTACGTTATGCATTTGTTTATGCATTTATTTATGCATTTACGTTCTGCATTTGCTCATGAAAATATTGATGGGATATACTATATGTATTTCTACTTTATCATCTTAATTCTATTTATGGTAAAGTTTGATATCAGTTGGTATAACAGCTAATGAAATGGTGCGGGGACGTAACACAATCCTCTTGCACCAGCTCTTAATTCAAAACGCGAAGCCAATATCACATCAACCTCCCATTTAATAGACGATAGGATCTAAAAAAGTTCTACACCTTAGAGGATAATTAGACAGGGTAATCTTGGGAACGAAGTCGGGCTGGAGGTATAGGGATCGAAATCGAGCGATGCTGAAGGAAATGGGCAAGAGGATAAATATGGCCATAATGCCAGTGGTGGGGTGAGAAAACGTAAGAAACTCTTAGTGGTAGTGCAAAAAAAAATGAGGTGCAGGGCACGAAAAAAAAATGGAAGCAGAAAAGAATTGTGAAAGGGAAAGAGCATGGGAGGTAGAGAGAAAAGTTTCATATTCCTATCCCCTTCGTTTCCTTGCATCCACCCAACCTCATTCTCTTGAAATGTATACACACATATATATCTGTATATAATGTTTGTGGCTGGTGTGTTTATCTTACCATCTCCGCAAGACATCGTCGCAATGGCGGCCATCTTTAATTATGGCCACTTAAGTTGCCTTGCCACACCGCCAGCGTCTGATATATAAATATATGCATATATATACATATATATATATACGGATCGGTTGAAACGAGAAACGAAGTGCGCGATGAAAGAACACTCAAGGACTCTGCACAACCCTTATCCACCGTTTTGCTCACCACTTTTTGCTATTACTATATATGGTAGTATATGATACATAATATATGTATATATAATAAAGATAGAAATATCTTCATGGAAGATATCACCTGGAGCTGAGCTGGCAGATTTGCTTGCTTTTGTCACCAGTATACTTCAATAAGTATCGCGCCCAGTCGTCAGGTTCATCGAGCATCAACACCCACAAGAGAGATCCATTTATAAGATTTTTTTCCGAATATTGCAAAATCCAATTGATAACTCCTCGAATAGAATGTCCACGAAGCTTCAAAAATCCCATTGTCTCCAGAATTGGTATGGAGCTAGAAGAGGAAAAATTTTTAGTGCACACATAATTATATATAGGCACGAATACATTGACTGAGAAAGAAGTATTATTTCACATTGTGTTTTCATGGATAATGGCATGTAAGTTGTGCTGACTGAAATATATTGACGCTGTAAAAACGCGTGACATAGAATGACGGCGGATCAGTAAATAATTCACGATTCTGGACGTTTAGACGCTCCAACACCACTGTGCTCTTCTGTGTGATTTTCACATCTAGTGTTAACTTCGCACTTGTTATTCCCCTCTAAGGTGGTGCTGTGCGATATTCAGCATAAATGAAACGATAGAAATAATTCCTTCGAGGAAAATACTACGCTAAGCTGAGCTAACAGCTTCTGGCGATTTAGTCACCAAAATATACTGTTATGTACATTACAACAAGCCATCTCTTCCATCAAACCCTAATCTTCAGAGGTATTTTTCATTTATGATCATATTATATTAGTTTTTTAATATTGCAATATTGGCAATTTTCATCGAAGATAAAGTTTTTATCGCTTTGTACTCTATTTTGTCCGCTACTTATTGAGAAAGTTGTCCTCGATATTAAACAGGCATAATTATGTCATTTTAATTCTTCTTTCCTTCTGATTCCTGTGTTGGTATCTTTTCTTAGTTGTTCCTTTAAAACAAATTTTCAACGAGCCATGGTTTTTTACGTCATATTATCGTACGATATTAGGAAAAAGAGGAAATATGTAAGGGGAAGAGTCTGTAAGGGAGGATCCAACAGAGGGGTGTTGGGAAGACGCCGTGTCTCGAGTTGCTCAAAGTCTGACGGGTGCGTCGTCGCCTCTTTATCGCTAAGAGCCGGAAGTATAATTTATGTACAATCTCTAAGTTGTATATATACCAGGTGAAGTATTTCACATTCCTTACAGAAATTAATCAGTGTTCTGCGCTCTCACTGGAAAGGGGGAAAAACATGTTAATTACTCTCGAAAGCAACAAGAAGTCGGAATTGAAATTTACATTGAACATACCATAACCATAGAAGCAAATGTTTTCACAAAATAGCAATTTGATTAGTTTCTCACTTTATCGAATTATATAAGTAAAAACATATTTGGATGGTCAGACAAGACATGAGGGATCGATTAAAGTGTCCTGAAGACAAGACTCTCATGGTATTTTAAATCCTATAACAGATACGTGACCTCTCCTTCACTCAGTCCCAAGGCGCAGTGTTCTCTTGTGCTTCCAGCGACGTTGTTATAAAAAAATCCATAACTTATCTCACAATAGGCTTTCCTAAGACATCGATGAATTTGATCCCTTCACTTCGAGAGTTTATGCATGTCAATATCGTTACTCCAAATTATATTCCATTCATCAATTTGCTGAAATATAAGATGCTTGCCTTCGTGAATATTTCATGGGTATGAATTATAATTGAAATTTCTGTTGTTCCTGGAGAGTCACATACTATTTGAATCGCTTCGTTGAGCGCATGGGGTGAAATACCCAAGGCCCAGCCCCTTAAGCGACATTTATCTTTCAAAGTAGTATATTAAAGTATTTTATGGTTTTAATAAAAAAAGAAATGCATGCATATCTAGTTTAACGTTTCTAGTTTCAGTTTTGATTAGTGAAATTTTGATAAAATTCTCTTTTCATGGGGAAATCCACTATTTTAAACAAATGTCATTTTGAACTGGTGGCCAGCCGTTTACACCCAATACTCAGCCCCTATATCTCCTATTTCTAGCCCTCTGTTCCTAATTTACAATAATCATCATGGTTATTATTTAACAAATCTATTTCTGAAGTTGAATGATCAACAATTAATAGTTATGGCATTGTATTATACATGTATTAAACGTTCATTAATTAGTAACAGTAGAAAAATAGGCTAAATTTAACAGTAATGTATTCCAAATTTAACACTCATGTGTACAAAATTTTCAAGAGCTACTCTTAAGTTAAAAATTATTTAATTAATTCAAAGCAATTTAGTCATCAAAGTTATTCATTCATTTTTCGGTAAGTTAAATATTTTTCAGGACCTTCCCTCACCTCTCTGACAAATTTCAACTTTATGAATAGCATCAGTTTTCTTCGAATTATTATTTTTGTCGTCTTTTGCTTGTTTCTCTTCTAATAATCTTTTTCTTTTCATCGTTTTACTATTTGATAATTAATTTATTATATCTTGTGCAAAAAATATGGCCAAAATATAACCAATAATTTATTTTTTTTGTGAAAATTAAACTGTATGATATTGTTTATTACTGACATAAATACTTACATTATTGAAATAATTGAAAATAATTATTTTTAATGAGTATATTTTATTTTATTTCGAATGAATAGTTTTCTTAAAAGGAACTTACACAACTAGTCACATTCGTTTACACTGATAAGTAGATTTGTGTATATGTACACGAACATGGCCGCTACCGTCCAGCGGAATCATCCAAATGACGACGAATACAATGAACAGTGAAATTTTTCATGTATTAATACTCTCGCCTTAAGGTAGTTCCACGCCTAGAAAAGAACACCAATAGTCCATGGCTGTTGGTCTCTTTCTCACTCGCTAGTGCTGTCTTTCTTTACCGACTATCGCTCACTTACTTCCACTTAGGTGAATCATCGAAAGTCACCAACTTTAAACATTATTAAAAAAAAGGAAAAAAATACTTGTCATATCTTCAATTGATTATTCTCAGTTTTTTAAAAAAATTCTAAGAAAATTACGGTTGTTATTCAATAAAATGCTTACTCTAACTACGGTCAGGTTGGGGAATACATGTTAAATGTACGATTTTTAATTGCTAATATCTCGAAATTTAGTACCGCAAGGGCTATTAAAAAAAATTTCTACACATAAAGGACACTTA
>JAPYZF010001663.1:0-13786 GCA_030523045.1 Meteorus cinctellus
CCCAGAACCATAAGCAGAATGATAGATGTCACGTGCATCGCCGAAACACGCATGGCGGATGTAACCTCAACATAACGTCATAAACTTTTTAATATTATTGTATATCATATATTCTTATAATGGTTCTTTTCGTGTCTTTCCAACAATTTATTTAATTTTTCTGTACCCGCAATCACTGTACACGCCTTGCGCTCTTTGCAGGTTATGTTTCCTCAGCCGGCATATTTTAAACTTTTGCAACTGACGTCACTCGAATCGCGCTCTCTCATTGGTTGCATGCTATGGGCTCCATATCCATAACCAGAAGATTTCGACCTCATGATAAATTTCGACTTTATGATTATGGCTATGGCAGTCGTTGTGGCAACTTCTCATGGGCGAAATGGGGCTTCGTGATTGGTAGAGCGCTTATGGTTATGGTTATGGAAAGTGTGTGTACTAGGCCTAAGTCATCGCCAAATATGCCTTCTTACGTTTATTTGCGGTTTTCTGTTTTATGAACTTGCCTTTTGCTTTTCATTGCTCCTTACTATGAGACATTGTAAAATTTATATTTAATTCACTCTACAGTACTGTTCCAGTTGCCAACAAAAATGAACTGTTGGTGCTTGAACTCACACACTACACATACACTATAGCAGACAAACTCACTATAGACCATTCCGTGTGTGTATTTGCGACGTTGCCAGATTGATTTTACTTGAAATTATAACTGTGAGAGTGTATCCGTGTATATAAGTTTAAATGTGTTGTGTAAAGTCTCCGACAAAAATAATATTTCCAAGCATTGAGAAACTCTAACGTTTGGTACCTACTGTGAGGCAATAGGGGAGAGTCGGGTCACGGACACGGACACATAAACAAAACTCATATATTTTAAAAAATGGACGAAACAAGATATTTATTTATAATATGAACATTTAATAGAGCACATATAAAGTAGTTCAAGATAAGTAACAATCACATAATTTCTTTATCTCAGTTTTAATTAAGTTTAGCAAACAGCCTTTAATTTTTGGCATTTTTTTTTTCTTGGTGGGTTGCTCCGGACATACATATTAGCGATGGCCAAGTCGTTCTTTAGCTTTGCAGACGTCACAATAATAGTAAAGCTGTGAAGGATCAATATCTACGCATACTTCATGCACCCAGTCTCAACACTTATGACATTGTATCCAGTCTTCTTTGAAAGTTTCGCCGCAAATGATGCATTCTGTTCCCTGATTTCTTGCCAAATCTTGAATGTTCTGTTTTGTTTTCATTTTTTTTGTGGCTGTTGCTCCTTTCTTTTTATTCTCTATTGCTTTAGCTTTGCTAGTTGCAATCGCGTTCTTCTCCACCAAAGCATTTTCAAATGGAGAAGATGTGAGAATCTCGCTCCTTTGAGTTTTTCGGATACGCGTCGCGAGTCGTTTTTTAGATGCGTCAGGAAAAGGAGACAATTGTTTTAGCAATTGGTCTGTTGTATAGAATTGCTTGTAGCTGGTTGATGGCTGGGTAGAATCGGAATTTCCACCATTTGTTGGTCGAGGTATGAGACTAGAAGTTGGTTGACAGTCGTAGCTAGTTGAAGGCTTGGAAGCTGCATCAGTAGATGTCTGAAGTTCAGAATTTTGGCTGTTTGTTGGGTGGGATACAAGGTTGGAGAACGACTGCTGGTTGCAGCTTATTGATGACTGGGACGTCCCATCAGTGGTAGTGGTATTGCATGTGCGATTTTCATTCAAGGCTGGCTGCTGTTCAGTATTAGTCATTTCAGATGGCAGAAAATCCACTTCACTGAAAATATCTCGATCAAAAAAATAAGTTCCTGAGCATCGGAACACACTCTGTGCTATATCTAACCTAGCTGCTTTAGCAAAAGCCAAATTGACTAAAGCAGCGATGTCATAGTCTGTAATTCTAGCGCCTGGATTTCGTCTCAACCACACTGCACTTTCTGAAGCAAATGCCGCCTTGAATGGCTTGAAAAATACCCTATCGAGCGGCTGCAGCTTGTGCGTCGTGTGTGGTGGAGTGCGGAGCATATGAATGTTGTTAGCACAAGCATACTCTTTCACTGCTAACTCTTTGTGGCTTCCGTGACCATCGACAATCGAAAGAACTGGATTCTCCTTCGAAGGCTGCACATGTTGTTTGAAATGTTACAACCAAGTCAGAAATATCTCACCATTCATCCACCCACTTTCATGTGGAACAGCAACACTTTTGGGTGGAGCTCCAATCATTAAACGATCATCTTTGTCTATCCTTTTCCTCGGAAAAATGAAAAGAGGGGGTACAACATGGCCCGTCACACTCATAGAAAACATTAACGTGATGTTTTTTCCCCTCTCACCTGAAGTCAACTTGCCAACTTGTTTTTTTCCTTTTGTAGAAATGACTTTGTTATTTTTGTGAACCGTGGAGACTCCAGTTTCATCAGCATTGTATATTCTGGATGCAGAGAATTTATTTTCCTGTAGCAATTGGTGGAGATGAACATAAAAGCGATCCACTTGGGGTTTGTTGAACCCAACAGCCCTCGCAATGTTGGTTGATTCTGGAGTTCTGAGGGCGATATCTCCATATTTCTTTATCAAGCTATAATAAAAGTCCTTACCGGCCATTTTCTTCTCTTTGTTAAATTTATGTGGAATTTTAAGGCGTTCGGCAAACTCAAATACTAATTCCAGAAACTCACGCTTAGTTAACGGCATCAGGCGATTATCAAGATCTTTTACATGATTATACAATTGCTGTAAATAATCTTCTGAGAATGTGTTTTCAAATCTCCCCAGTTTTGGTACCAACTCGAACTCTTGTCCGCTATTAAGAGCCTTCATCCGATCCTGAAGAGTACTTCTAGGCACCTCATACCTGTCAGCTGCTTCTCTAAGCGATAACTTTTTTTCTTTAACACTCTGTGTAGCCTTTTTCATTCTATCTCCGTTCCTATTCCCTCATTGAGTCACTCTTTACTTAAATTTTGGCATTTTACAGATGATTTGCAAACAAATGAATAGACTTTATTACTCTCCTTAGCATAAAGAACCTATATAATAAGAAAAAAACGCAATAGAATAATTAGAATGAAGATTTTCTCTCCACTTGAAAAGTGGGCGAAGGTACCCGACAAAACTGTGTCTGGTCGTACTCGACCGTCACGATCTAAAGTTCGATGTAAATAAAAAAAATCCAACAATCCTCGCGACATGAAATATCTTACCCTTTTAACTATAACAATAACTGCTCAGAATTATTCATAAATGATGATGAAGTACTTACATTCAATGTCCATAAACTGTATTTGAAAAGTAAACGGCGCACGAAAAAAACTTGATGAAGAAAACAACCAACTGTCATTTGTTGTCCGCTCGGTGATTACGTCAGTAATGCGGCGAACATTCAATTACGCGGCGCTGCGAGCATTTTAAAGTGTGCACTATTCATCTATGTGTGCGTGATTATTTAGAACCAAAAGTGGCCGCGGCTACCCGCCGGCCGGGGTACCCGACTCTCCCCTACTTTCGTGTACGACTGTCCCGAGTGAATTACTTCAAGGATGTATTTTTCTTTTTTAAATCATTATTTCCATCAAAGATTAGAATCCCAAAAAATAAACTTTCAATTATTTTAACATAATTGCATTTGTTTATAACAATTTTTTGAACAATAAGAAATAAAAAAAAAAATTATTCTCATGCAACATCTGATAACAAGAAAACGGATCATTAATAATAGCTATAAAAAAATTGCTTTTCGATGATTGCTTCAAGTTTTTAATTTTGCAACTATGAAAATTGTTTATAGAAAACTGAAAAATGAAAATTTTCCAATTTTTCCAACGGGGACCCATTCTGAAGCATTTCCAGAATAGTAAAAAATTGACCGAAACGGCACTTGTTGACTAGACTATTAAGTCCATTGAAATGTTACATTTCACCTTGGAAACTTGGGAGAAGTAAATTTTTTTTTATGTTTAGGGGGGGGGGGGGGGGGGGGGGGGGGGGGGGTAAAACGGTTTTCCGGCCATATCTTCTAAACTATGAGTTGCACAAATATGTGAGGAGACATGTTTTGTTGCCAATTAAATTATCTATGACTTTAAGCCACAGAACCGAAAATAAAAAAGTTATTAACAAAAAAAGAGAAAAATTTGGGAACAAATTTTCTTTTTATTGTTATAACTTTTTTTTTCTCTATTTTAACGAAAAATCACATCGAGGCAAATCGATAGAGAGGATTTCAACGAACAATTTTCATATCATCGATTCCCGAATGTTATTTATTTGTTACTATTTTTTAGCGATGCAAATGTGATATTATTTTTTTCTGGTCGTTAGTATGCATTCATATGAATGGTTACGCATACTTTCCTCTCAGCTATTTATCATTTTCATAACGAACATTTTAATGGTAAATACTATAATGTTGTTGATAAATAATTTGCAACTCGTCTCCCCTCCACCTACGAGGTAGAGTGTAGGGGGCGTTTTTTTTCCTCGTGGTATCCCTTGTGTGCATAATCAAGGGAAATCTTTTTGCTGAAAATAATTCTATCTGTATGTCAATGTATACATTTTGTCATCTAATTTGTTCTCTGCCTTTTCGATGGTCCAGACTGCGGTTCAGGATCTGTATTTGTTACTGTCGTTATTGTTGTGTCCACGAAGGGCGGGGAATACAGTAGCGTCATCGTGGGTAGTTCTTCTTCAAAATCGTTGTCCTCGATTAGCTCAGAGGCTTGCATGGTACAATATATAACAATATATAACAATAAATAACAATATATAAAAATATATAACAACATATTATATATGTATAATTATATATAATTATATATAACAATATATAACAATATATTATATATGTATAATTATATTGTTAAAAATATAATCAATAATATTTGCAACAGCTTTTTCAAATTTACGTGTATTTTTACTTACTTCTAAATGCGTTAGTGTCAAATTATGATTATGAACTTACCTCTACACGTACACATAAAAATATGTAAAAATACTGGAGTTAAGACAAATTTTTTTCACAGTTAACACATCCATTTTATAACCTAAATAATGCGATTTTTTCAAATTTCCAAACTTCAAGCACAGTTTTTTTCTAAAAGAAGTGGGCTGCTCCGGTCAACTCATGGCGTATTTTGTCTATGATATGTGTACTTAGTTTCTGCCGAACTTGAGCTGCTTATTCTAAACCGTTAAGACGCTAGAGTCGATTAAAATTGACGTAATATGAGCAAAAAACACTCATTTTCAGCATGTGGCTGTTATTGAGAGGCACTGACCGAGCAAATTATCGTTGCATACACTAAAACTACTATCTATCCGCTTGAGAACTCCGTTTCAATCATCTAATTATCTTCAAAAAGAAAAATTTTGTAGGAAAAGTTGATAAAACTTGAAAATATCAATTTTTTAAAGTCTTTATTTAAATGGGCGGAAACTAGGGCTTGTAAAAATCAAGCTCGTATACATTTTGCTTTTTGGGACCCTAGGGAAGAGCCTTTTCAAGTTATATGGAAATCTGAAATGGGGCAGCTTGCCGATTAGACGATTTTAAATGGAATGACCCAAAACCAAAGTTATAGATAGTTTAATTTGCAACAAAAAATGTCTGCTCATATTTTTTGTGCAACTAATAGTTTAGAAGATATGGTGGAAAACCCGTCTCCTCCCCTTTTTTAATATGACGGCCAAACTGCAAGGGCTCCGAACCCACAAACTTGCATTTAAGCTTTTCATGACCCCCCATAAACATAAAAAAAAAAATTTACTGCTCCCAAGATTCCAAGGTGAAGCATACACCAAATGTAACATTTCAATGGACTAAAACATTTGCTCTGCTATATATGAAAGATTTATAATCCGGGATCCTTCGACACAACATTTCTGTTGAAGTTTCTCGCACACACTTTTCTCATCTCGTTTTTGCTTTACTCTGTTGTTATATTTTTCCAAAGCACGTTTATTTTCAACTAATTGGTAAATTCGAGATTTTTTCGCGAAACAACCATTTACACGTAATTGATTCATGTCTCGACATTTGCGCTGAGTCGTTGACAGATGATATTTGAATCCTTCTAAAGTGAAGTTATGTATCGTTGCCAACTACTTAAAATATGAACTCACTTGTAAAGTCAATAATGATCAACCGAGTGCTCAATAATACATTTCGACTGTAATTATTTATGAAACTTATCATCAATGTTTAGTCTAATGGCTACGAGAATATTACAATTTTTTTTGAAGATTAGATACTATATATTTGAAACATTGGAATGAAAAGAAAAAACAATCAAAGCTGTCATTTTGACATCCAGTTTTTCTTCCAGACTACTGGGGAGGAGGGGTAATTCGGCGAGAAAAAGGCCCATTTTTCAGAGTTAATTCAGACGTTACAAATGATGAAAATTTATTTAAATGATTGTTACATGATAATCGAATATCTGAACATATTTCGTAGAATTTTCAGAGTAAAATACTAATAATTCACTCGATGGCAGTAAATCTTCAGGGGTACCTCGGAAAAAAGTTGTTCGCCGATGAACAGTACAACTCGCGACTGGATCATCTGAAATCAAAAAATGAAAATTCTATCATTAGATAATTGTTTTGCCAAGGTATCTCTGGAAAGTTTTTATTTTCGATTTTTGAAATTTCTGTACACACGGAAATAGAAACTCCGATTGCCACCTAAAAAATGGGCGAATTTGTTATACTAAAATTAATAACTATGAAAAATAATAGAAAAAGCTCCCAGGGATATCTGATCATTCATGTAAGGAAGTAGTATACTAAATTTTGAAAAAATCGGTGAGTAGATTTTGATTTAAACTGTTCACCGGCTTCTAAAATGACAAGTGTCAGAAAATCGCCTTAAAGTTTTGTACACAAGAAAATCCATTATGAAACTTGAAAAATTCGTTCATACCTACAGTCTTCGATTCCGGGTCCATAAAGTGCAGCAATGTCAGCACCCATGTCCAGAGCATCTTATTGCATTTGTATGCGTAAAACTCTGCCTTTGCTATCGTGTGCAGCTTTGTGCTCCGCTCTGCTAATTCGATTGCTGTCCTCTGTACGCGCCCATTCATGTGCCCTTGGTTCCGTAGTGATTTTCATGTTTTGTATAAAGATCAGCAAAACAAAGCAACCCTCATTAAAAGTACATGCTGCTACATGAGCTGCAATTTCAAAAATAACTAAAGAACTACTCACTGATTTCGGACTGATTTTCCAGATTGGTTGACTCAGGCTCTCATTATTATTTTGAATGAAGCCTCGAAGACATCGCTGTAAAATTGCGTCCTTGCTCAAGTCCTCATAAACCGCGTTGATGGCTTCAGCAACATCATTCGGAAATGGAGTGTAACTGTGCTTGAATGAGTGTAGCGATTCTGTAGGTGCAGCCTTCTGCCATTCACACTACGAATTTTCGCCACTTGGGCATTCGTCGTCCTGTGGTCCTTAATTAGTCGCGCAGTAGTAGTGATAAGTTGACCATATGGCATTCTTCGTTCTCTTCATAGAATCATGATTGAACTAAATCCATAATTCACATCAGATAAACCAGCTTCTATTTTTATACTAGGTGGAACATATCGAGGCTGCCTATACTTTTCACATGTTACTTTCATATTATAAAATATAAATGAAAGTTTTCCATCACACTTTACACACTTAGCTAACGTTGCAATAGTTGAAAGAACTGGAATAAAATCGATGATCCTGTAATGTTTTTCCAAATCTTTTTCTACTTCCAGAAAAGAATTCAATTTTTTTTTCTCATATGAGGCACTACTACATTGCACATTGTCTTTCTTGCGTTTCTATGGACGTATCATTTTTTTCGTTTGACGTAAAATAGCACCAGCTCATTCTTCTCTGCTCACTTTTCTCGGCTGTTCTCTGATAATGAATGTTATATCAAAAAAAAAAATCAAACGAAACAGAACTAATTATGAACAAACACCCACAGCGAAATTTCAGCGTCGTCTACAACTGTTCAGTGCAAAATTACACTTTCAAAGTGATTTATATACACTACAAACCTAATGTATTAGAACATTGATATACATATCTACAAAGACCCAAGAATTTTCAAAAAAAAAGGATGTAAGGGAAAAAACAATAGAGAACAAAACTGCCTGGTAAATGCGCCGGGCAGTGACTGCGCAGATAGACGAAACCCGATCGAGGCAGAGGACGCTTACGGTTATATATTTCCGTTAGTTTTGCGTCGATTTATTTCAGATTTTGACACAACTATCTTAAGATGTTGGACAATCATATGGAACAATTAAAAAAAATCAAAATAAATAAATTTCAAGCGTTACCCCTTTTAGGCTTCTTGATATTTTATTTTGTTTACTTAGAATTTGAAAAGGTCGGTTTTCTCAAAGAAAGAGGCTCCGAATAGTTCCGATAGTTCACGACAAAACCGTCTTCCGGAAGCCCCCAACGAGTCCCGGATACCAGCGAAAAATAATAATTCGATGCTAACATGCAGGAAAAGGCATGCATAAGTAATTTTGTATTTTGAGTGTCCAAATACTACCCAAATGGAAAAATATTATAATATCAATATAATGTCATTATAATGTCATTATAATAAAAACCAAAAATCATTTTTTTCTTCAAAAAATAGATAGGATCGGTATTCAATTGGGGAAATAATCAAAGAAATCAAAAATGTAGTGTGTGTGTGTGTGTGCGTGTGTGTGTGTGTGTGTGTGTGTGTGTGTGTGTGTGTGTGTGTGTGTGTGTGTGTGTGTGTGTGTGTGTGTGTGTGTGTGTGTGTGTGTGTGTGTGTGTGTTTGGTTCGGATCGGTCGAGTAGTTTTTTCGTTTGACTAATAAACATGTATAAAAATGGAATTCAAATGACCACCAAACGACCGAACGACCAACACACGATCGATAAACGACCAAAAACAACCAATTAATAACCATGAAACGAACACCAAACGACCACAAAGCAACCAACGAACAACTATTAACGACTAACGAACGACCAACAAACGACCCTCAAACGGCCACTAAACAATCAAACGACCAACAGACGATCAATAAGCGACCAGCAAACGACCAACAGTTTTGGGCTTCTAGATCTTTGATTTCTTTGATTTTTTTCTAATATGATATGGATCCTATCTATTTTTATAATAGTTTGTAAGTCGCAACGCAAATTGCATGGGTAGATAGCGAGTAGCATCGGGAAGTTATTAATGTGATATTAATGTGTTATTAATTGATACTCATTGGTATCAAATATGAAAACGCGATCTCACAACGAAGTATCACCAAACAATACTCACGAGCGAGCGTAGCGAGCGAGTGAGCACAAACCCACTTGTTTATTTTCGGGGTCAATACAATGACTTCCCATCGGGAAGTTGAAAAATTCGGAGTGCTTATAATTGATAAACGTAATAAAAATTGAGGTGTTCTGTAGCACAAACTGACAGAAGAACTATCAACTGAGCTACCGAAATATCTTCGACAACATTCAAATACAAAAAAATAACCGCCTTATGAGACAAAGAGCATAAAAGATGGCATTGTTCTTTCGCTATTACATCTTTTCTATACATTTTTGGAAAAAAACGGTATAATAGCATACTGATTGATTTTCACTTTCATACTTATGACATATATCTTCTAATGTTTATGTTGTATTAATTATTTGAGTATATTGTTCAAGATTGAAAACTCCGTTTTTGATTTTTTTTTTTCATCATGACATCAAGAACAACAAATATAAATGCAAAAATTCTGAATAAGGAAAATGAAATAAAATTCGAAATACCTCCCAATTTTTAATACTGGTAGTTACTAGAAGAAGAAATACGTCAGGTACGACTTTAAATATTTCCTTCTGATAACGCCCTTTCTGATTAATATTTGACAAATCATTTTAAATTTATGTGCTTTTTGTGAAAATTTATGGAGAAGATGTCTTAGTAGTTGCCCTAATACTCTCTTTCAGATCTAGAATAGATCCGCTAATTTGAGTTTTTCTTTTAATTTTTTGAGAGATATACATTTTTGGTACAAAGGTAATTTGGTGGAGGGGGGCTCTTACGTTTCACATTCTTACTACATGAAAAATAATGAGAAACGTATGTAAATACATTGCCGTGATTTGAAATTATACAATCTTTATATTCATTCAAAATAATGAAACTTCAATAAATAAATCTCGATTGCTTATTTATTAAGAGGGGATCCCCATGTAGAAGCCTGAAAATCGGTCATGTTTCAAAAACTTTTTTGGAGGTGACAAAATAATGTTATTGTTTTGAAGCTTTGACACAACTTTATTGAACCTTTCCAATTAACAAAAGTAATTTCATTTTGGTTTTCCTTTTAAAAATGGCGGCTCCGGATCATTTTTGATCTATTGCCTCCGACGTGACGCCCCAAACCACTCTATTTGTCACTCGTTGACCATTGTTCTGGAACAAAAAAATGAAGGTGTTTCCTTCCTAAGACATATAGAGGCCGGTGGTCTAGCGGCCGAAAATTTGAGATATTTAAAAAAATTTCTTTACTGTGAAGGGAATGAACAAATGCTTTAGCTTTTTTCATGCATATTTTATTACTTCCAATCACAAGAGAATAAAAATTGAACTAAAAAAAGTTTTTTTAAATTTTAAAATAACGGATTCTTAATAATCATAAATATAGTTAAACTATTTCTTTCAGTCCCGGTTGTAGCCGGTACTGTACACAATAACATACTCAAATTTCAGACAAATCGGTCGAGTAGTTTTTTTTTTGCCCCCACTGTGCAGAAAAAAAGTAGTTTGAAGATAAATTAGTTTGAAGTTTAGGGTGATCATATAAGGTAAGACGCCGGGCCCTGTTATCTGCCTCAGCGCTGACCTTCTCAAGAGGCTGTAGAACTTGGAATATCGTAATAAAAAAAAATTATTTTTGCAAAATCCTAGACCCTTAACACGTGAGAGACTGTGACTCCCATAATGTATGTAATTATAACAAGAGAACGAATCCCACCAATTTTTTTGGAAAACGAATATAATGTTCTTGACTATATAAAGATCATTTGAAAAAAATGAAGACAATTTCGCCTTTACCAACCTCTTTACTCTCTTCTGTTCCAACTTCTTAGCAAAAGATTTGGTATATTTTCCCTCATTTCTTTGGAATTTTTCCTTAAATCGTACGATGCGCTCATAAAAATTTTCCTCAGATCATTTGCATCTATCAATTTTTGAACCGACTGCGGATTGCGGTTGATCTGGTTGATTCAATTATACAACAATCTCAAATTTTAATGTTAAGTGAAACTTAGTTATACGGTAAAGAGTCTATTAGTATACCAAACTTTGATTGTATAGTTCAATACAAACGATCACATGATCGAGGTGGAAGTGTTGCTATCTATCAGAAAGCAACTAGTACAACTAACATTGTGACCGCGATGATCGACATGACTGTCTGATTCTGTCAGTTCAACGATGTCATCAGTGGGTGAATTTTATATAGCGGAATGTAAAACCGGAGACAGTAAAAAAATTGTGTCAATAGTAATTTATATTTCTCCAAATCAAAAAATTGAAGATATGGTTCCTTTTTTAAAACGAGCGTAATTTCCATACGCAAAAATCGGAGGGCGTATATGGGCAAATGTGACGATACGTCACCGATGATTTTAAGTGGAGATTTTGATATTAATTTCAACTCAGAAAATGCACACGTACTTGTCAACTTTTTACGTGAAGATTTTAATCTTTCAATGAATAATAACCCCACAGTTTCTACAACATGACATATTATTACAATTGATGCTGTATTCATAGAATATTCAGGAAACGTTTCTACTAGACCGTTCACATCACATTTTAGCTACCATAAATCTCTTGTAACTCACACGGCCATGGAATCAGAGCCAGATCAATTGATCGACATAATTAGAGTATGATTGTTGGTCTTATGCAGGTCAAAACAATAAATATGGATCAACGAATTATCAGAATAAGTAAAAATTTTATTATACACAAGATTCTGTATTGGACTAGGGGAATTCTAAGTGCAAGCCATTCAAAGGTTCTGTGAATACTATTGCTCCACAAAATATCAGATAAATATAAGGGTTGAGCTTATAATAATCAGAAAAATACTCTACGTGCATGTGTGCCCGACTATTAGTTCTAACAATTATTCAGTATATTTTGTATATCTAATTGAATTTTGTTATTAACTGTGTAATAATGAATTAACAATGTATAAAAAAGAACTGTTTCGATTAAATTATGCTTTTTAAAGTTTAATTAAGTCAATTTTTTTCAAAACCGTTTAGAGTTGATGATAATTTTTTGATTAAACTGTTTTCAATTGAACTGTTTTCAAAGAATATTAATTCTTACGTGTGCACATACGTACACTCACACGTTTCTTTTCATAATCAAAAATATTTATATTCGAGGCACTATTCAATTGTTTTCCGTGGTTGAGATAGTCGTCTGTGCTGTGCTTCTGTCAATGGGGTTCCTCTCGTTATTCTGTTAAGGTTGTCAGGTGTAGGGGAATTTCACATATGCACCTCAGATTGCACTATTATTATGTTAAGTTTATCGTGTGCTCCAGCAGATGCAGAGAAATTGTGCACATTGTCTCCAACTTGTTTCACAATATCGCTGAGCATCTTTGCTGATTATGAATTGTTTGAATTTGGGTTAATGTCAATTAGCTGGAGTAATGGTTAAGGGGTAACTACACACATGTCTGATTGCATTAAAACACATGGACTTTCACTGGACGTTGATTGATTGCCTGCAGTCATTGCTTCCGAAGCCTATAAGTTTCATTCTGTCTGGCTTTTGTCTTCTTCTTTTTTGGGTCTTTCACTGTACCTGCATTTACAACTTTCTTCTGCATATAATAATTTTTGCAGTTTTCGATATTGGTTTCAGCGATTTACGAACTGAAATGAAAGAATAATCATACGTATGCATCAAATAATATATGCATATATGATATTTCGATTATAATAATATATTTTTGATAACAGGGGATAATACTTGCAGAAAATTAACTTCCGTTTTTCAAACATTTTTTATGTTTCATTCGCAAAATGTTTGACACTAATATGAGAATCACTTTCCGGTCTAATTTAAACGCTTACAGAATCAATATTTCATCTATTATTTGATAAATTGAAACACTTGACGAAATATATTCAGTTTTGATCGACCTCAAACACAACTAAATAGACGCCATTGCATGCTTGCGGTCTTTACCCCTACTACTATGCTGGTAGATGGAGCCTTTTTGGAGAGAAGTTGGCTGAACACGGTATTCTCATCTCACTCTCTTCTATGACTACGTTCATTCCGTTAGAATTCAGCACTCAGTGTGCGCGCGGATCGCGAAATTTTACTTTCATCATTTTCTCTAACGCGCCAAAAGAAGTATAACTTCAACAATTTTTTCTTTATATCTTGCATACTTGTCATGAAGATTTTCGTTTTTTTTTTTTTTTCTTTGAAATTCTTGAAAAATCGCAGAACTCGGGGTTTTGTTGTTCATAACGGGAAACCTCCTTTTCCATCTTTTATCCGAACCCAATATTTCTTTGCATTACGGAAATGTAAATTAATCACCCAGTTTTTAAACGTTTTTGTAGATTGTCCATTTCTTCAACGAATCAACTTAAGGTAGTAATCTGGTAACTTATGCCCATTTTCATGACTTTTTTGGAAGGTGGTTTTTTATAGGAAAATAAAAACCAATCATCTTGAATTTTTAGAGTGTTTTTATTTA
>JAPYZF010001665.1:0-11652 GCA_030523045.1 Meteorus cinctellus
TTATATATTCTGTTGTACCATTTGAAGCGGGTGAATCAGTCGTCAAGAGTGAAAGAAATCATCAACCTAGACTTTTCAATCATCTACAAATATCATCTGTCGAAATCTAATCTATTCCACTCGTTCCAACGACCGCATTACATTCAGGTCATAACATTAGGTATGAATCTATGCACTTGGAATGCTTCAGAAAGATGACATCAAATGGGATCAAATACGTGTAAAAATAAAAAAAACTTGTAAATTCGACAATAGCATTATTTCCGATGGTAATAATGTATTCGGTACAATAATTTCAATTGTTAAGTTTTGTCACCATAATGAAACAGGCGTTATTTTCATTCAACAAAACATCACATAAAATTACTTAGACTGCCCACGAGACTCAAAACTTCAAGCGCGTTTTTCTCGAAAATATGTTTTTCGGAACGGTTGACATGATATCCCAAGTTTCAGTGGATCGATTCACTTCAAATTTGATATAGAGCTTCTTAATATATGTCGCTATTGTTTGACGATAGCTTTTTTCAAAATTTTTTCTTGCATTTTTTTCAAAGAATTCTCAAAGTTGAAAATTGAGGGAAAAAAATTATTTTTTTTTCATGGCCGCCATATTGCGAAAAATTTTTTTTTTTTCTCAAATCGCTATCGTCAAACGAAAACTACATCCCTACTCTTTAAGAAATAACCAAGATTACTGTTTTGAGATCATCAAGGAGGGTAAAGTCGTGTCAACCAGGGGGCAGCTTTTTTTTGTCTCCTCGTTGTGGGCCTGTACTTTTTTTTATTTTTGCCTTTTTTTTACTTAATTTTTTTTGTGCTCCTTAAACATGAATAAACAACAAATACGATTTTTACCCCCACTTTGTGACTGTCTGCTCTACTAGAATATTGAAAACCATTGAACACGGTCACAAAGTAAGCGTAAGAATCGTATACGTTCTAACAGCACTGACGCTGCCCCAGGCCAGCGGGCAGTCGAACTTGTCGCATGCAAGATCGCCGACAATAATTGTGATATTGATCTTCATTGGTTTCATAGCAGGAAGCAATTGGCGCTCAATCAGGAATCATCGCACTGATTTTGCTGCTGAGGGCAGTCTTGATAATAGACGCTAGGCACGCCGAATGGTGACAAGGTCTATAGTTAGATTTGTTACGAGGCAAGAGTTTTGATTGATAGATGCACTCAAACACATTCATTGAATAGATTTGTATGATGACATGGATGAGTAAACAATTCTGTAGCAGGTACGGTTACTAAATTCTGTGCCGACCCCCGAATTGACCGATATTTTTTGTAAACATCATTGACAAGAATTTTCTTCTTCCATTCTCGCTTTCTATGTCATTCTTCATTCAGCAGGGCATAGAATGAGAGAACAATATTTTCTATTAAGGAATCAAACTTACCAGAGCTGGGTGGTACAACAGATGTAGGCATGCTGTTAATAGAATGCGGTAATTGGCCAGATGCTAATGCAGTCATTGGATTCAGATAAGTTCCTTGTGTTGTCGCGGCAACCATCAGAGCTGCCTGTTGCTGGAAAAGAATGCAAAATCCAAATCACTACCTCTCCGTTCGAATGCCATGAATTAATACTCATAATCCGGAAACCCGAGCTATTTTCACTATGACTTAGCTCAGGATTTTTCCTCTTCAGATAATCCCTCAACTATCTTAGATTGGTGCATTGATGGCACATAAAAAAAGGACAATTGGATAGCTCATCATGAAAAACTACCGATGAACAGAGAAAAAGTTTTAGGAGACCCTGAGCGACCTTAATCGCGCATTATTTGAAAATGGGACAGAATTACATGATATGTATATGAATGTAGCATTCAAAACTGCTTGCATTTTCTCGAAGCAATGTCCTGAATTGATAAGTTCAAAAAATCGATTTTTTTCATTTGTGCTTAAATTGATACATGAACAATCAAATAATATGTTGACAGACAGAGGCCAAGCCAGAATATTTTCGGAGATATGAAGCCAAAAGTAGACGAGCGTCGAGCAGATGTGCGAGCCCGGGACACTTCGATTTTCTTTACAAAATCGTACACTTGAAGAGCTTGGAGGGTTGTTCAATAGAATAGTCATAATAGTCCACTCGCTGTATAAGGATCCAATATGCACCATGGGTCTCATGAAATTTTAAAAGTGCTTTTCACGTATTTCGACGCGTAGATTGCGAATCTGGCAATAGTTTTTCCATAAATCGATGCACTAACAAATTATAAGCAAATTAATTATTTAAAGTAATTTTTTGGCAATACGAGCTTAAAAAATCGAATTTTTTTCCTACAGGAGCGTTCATTATTATAAAACGAAGATTTTGTGTCACAAAAGTATTTTAATATTTTGATTTGATTTTAAGATGAGTAATTTATGGAAATTATGCCCGTCAAGTAACTATTGTGCATGCGCGCTCTCACTCAAACTAGCTCGAGAAGCGAGATACAGTGAGCTTGTGCTAACTGTACAGCGTAAAATTGAAGTTGTCAATTATTTTGATAAATCGTCCTTTGTTATTAATAAAACCATCAATCATTTATTTATTTGTCACCAATTTATCCATTTGTTTATTTATTTAAAATTATGCAAATGATTCATGCCAATACTATAGTATTTGAAGAATATTGACTCAACGAAAAATGATTTTTTTTATTCCTATCAGGGAATTACATATTTGAATCATATATTATTCACGCTTATTTACTAATGAATTTGTTTTACCCAGAAATTATAATATTATCTAATATTAATGTTATTATATGGATTAACACAAGGCCCCTGTGAGGAACATTTACAAAATGCAATACACGGTAACACTGCTGTGCGACAATCAGATATACGTCTATAGTTTAGGCAACAAACGCCTTTTTAGTCAAGTTTTGTGCTCAGGATCGAAAGAATACAAACGAGGTTTTATTCGACTTGGAATGACATGTAGATATTTTTTGAAAAAAAAAGAAAGTGCGCTCGCAAAAATTCCAATAATTATAAACAATTGACTGAAAAAATGGGGCTTTGTTTTTAGTGAATATCTTGAAAACTAATTAAAATTTTCGAAATCTAAAAAAAAATTCTAAATGGGAAGAGAATTTCCTAAAAAAAGTCCTGACTCCTAAAACTGTAGGACTAATATTGATTTGTTACGTCTTGACGGGTGTTCCAATCGATGATTATTTGATGCTTTTGATTATTGAATATAGTTGATCCCTTTTCGATTCTGGGAATAGAATTTGATTGTTTATTAATTGATGATTACGTTGATTCTTGATGATCGTCATTGTTACTGGTATTGGAATGCTTCCCAATCGAAAACTTATTAGAAATAATTTGAATTTAGATAAAGTTCCAAAAATGGTAGTGGATCGTGCGCTATGCCACTGCTATTCACAGGTGAAGGATATGGATGCTGGTTGAGTTCACTTTATTGTATCAATGATGAATTAGAATTTTACTTGATTTATTGGTTGTAATCCGCATTTAGATTATTAATACAATCGGATGGTGAATCGACAGATTCCACTTGAATTGAAATTTTTTGTATAATTTAGTTATTTCAGCGTATTATTTCACATAGTTTATTTTCGACGTTTATCAACGGTGTTGATAAGTTAAGATTTGATCAACAACTGATCGTGACGTATTTCGAATTTGTTGTTTTTTTTTTTTTAAAGCAACAAATATATGAGATTTTTCAGGCAAAAATCGCATTTTTGACCGCAGACGATCACTAAAATTCGAAAAAAAAACTCGACAGCGTTACCTGGGGAAATATGTCCACTAACAGAATATTTTTTATTTTTTTGTTTCAGATGATCCGTTCACGAGTTACGATGTCCACCGCATCTCAATATATTTTTTTTCCGTCTCGGGAGATTTGCTGCCAACGGCGCATTTGTTAATATTTTTGGCTGAAATTTTCACGAAATATTCTTCGAACGTCATTCAACGATATTGTAATATTTTTGTTTAATAAACATTGTCCGTATCTCGTAAAAAAGTTCGAGAAAAAGTTTCTTTTTTTAACCGTACAGCCAGATCCCCCATGCTCAGGGGTTGTACGAGCATTGGGATTAACAGATGAATTATTTCAAATGCTTTTTCTAATCTTATTGTTATATTTTCTGTAGCGATTTATACTACAGCATCACAGATAATTTTATTGCTACGAAATGGCACCGGCCACTCTCGATCAAAATATAAATATAAGGCGAATCGAGTCGCTCTTTGATATTTAATCGCCTGCAATAAAAATATGAAATATTAATAGGAAGGTTAGCAAGAATGTCATACTATGGGCAACTCACATAAGTATTCCGCATCTTTATTGGAGACAGGTGAACATAACCTCGCCTGTCAATTGCAGTCAATACCAACATAGTTCAAATTAGCCTAGGCCATGAACAAGTGGCCTAGGAGGGATGCGCAGAGTGCAACGCACAGCTATACCGACTGGCGCGTGCACGATACACTCGAATTATACGGAGAGGGACAGGATACAGGAGCCGTGGTGGTCGATGACCCATCCTGTGTCCCCATTAATCAATATTCGATCCAAATTCGCATAAGTCATTGTGCAAGAAGAAATAATCAAAGGTTGACGCTAAGCAACTCAACAGCAGTTGCCATAATTGTGACGCCTTCATCATCACTTGTATCACCATCATCATCATGTACGGAGAAGTTCATCGAGGAATTTGGGATTTGAAATTGATTGTAAATTACGCGAGTTGTCCCGCTGATGCGATATTCTTTCATATTCTTCATTTAACGGGAATGAGTGTCGCGCGTTGTACGAAGCGACAAATAGTATCGCGCGGTGATTTTTCCATGGTAGTTTTAGTCCAAAAGGAATCGGCGCATGAGTATCGAAAACTTTTCCACCTTAATTTTTTTTCACAATCCTGTTTAAATTGCCCTACTGATGATATAAATGCATGTTGCCATGGGACAACCCCGTGCCATATTGTTTAAACTGAAATTGTTTGAACAATTGGGAAAAATTGTTATTTTTCAACCAGACGAAATTTGTTCATATTTTTCATTGAAAAACAAATAAAAAAGGTACCATGACTTCTCACGATAAAGTCGATATTTTTGGAGATATGAATTTTTAAAGGTTTGAAAAATCGCAAATTAGGGTATTTTTGACCCATGAGAAATATATAAAAAAAAAAAGAATAAGATACGGCTAATATTTTTTTGCTTTTTCTTGATAAGATAGTTAATGATATACTTAATTGATATTTGGAAAACTACATCGCTTATACCTGTTTTTTAATTGTTCATCACGCGCGCTCACAAGTATGCCTTCTTTACCTCAAAGTGTCGCCGTCTCTCTCTGACTCATGCACTGTAGCGGCCTTTCCGTGTCTTGAATCATTACATATCATTTATCTCAAGAACTATCAACTTTATCGAAATTGTTAAGAAGAGCCATGTTATCAACAACTGAATTATCTGCAATTTGTTTTGGGTAAGTTTTTTTCTGACATCAATTTTGCAGAAGTTATTGAAGTTTGAAACGGAACATGTAATTAAAACTAATTTTTTATCGGTATATATTACTTTTTTGTTATTAAAACAGAAAGTACTGGTATCGTAATGAATAACTTCTCTAAACGGAGAATATAGATGTAAAAATATTGCATAATGAAACACGATTTAAAAACATGTATTTAATTATTATGAATTTCATTTTTTTATTTTGTATTTTTGCACTCTTCCGAATTACAACCACGTGAAAATATGCAAGTAATATTATTTTTTTTTAAAGATTACATGCTTTGGTTTTACAAGCTTTCTTACAATTACATGGGTTTTTTAAGGTCACTTGGTAACGCGCTTTTGTTCATAAATAGAGGTAGGAAAGTATCATTGTATTGTTTATACCCAAAACGCGTAAAATCTAATGTTTCATACTGTGAATTAATATCAGTGCCAAAGGAACGAGAATAAATAATTTGTCTCGCTTCATCTGCGATGTTGCCTTCTTCACCCAATATATTCAAATATAATCGTTCTAAGCCTTCCAACTCCTTCGTATTCATCTCTAAGCCACTGCCAAGAGGCATTAAAGCATCACGATTATCTTTTATTTTTATAATTTCTAGAGCTTTTTTTTTGTCCCAATTTACTAGTGGTATCACAACCTGTAAATGCGTGTATTCATGTTTGAAATGCTGTATTGAAACCACAACATTGTCACGAAAACAAACATAGATCTTGAGATTACTTCACACAATTAGCAATCTCGAAAGAGAACAAACAAAAAGGAAAAATTCTTCCCTTATTTAGACATAATCATATACGCATCATGATACATATACATATAAGTATTTGTTATTTTATTTTTCCATTCGAACATTCAAATGCGTACCAACATCTCTTTAATATCTATCTAAAAAAATGATACCAAAAAATGTCAAAATACTAGTATAGTTTATTATTGTTGATAAAAATGCATGAATTACAATAATAATAGCAAAAAAGTGATATATTGATATCCCAAGGATGTGCGTGGCTTAAGCGCCAGCCATCTAGTAGTCAAAAAATGAACTACTCAAAGTAGGCTACTGTCAATGTTTACACTGTTTACACTATACGCTCCGTCAGTTAGTTTATCAATATTTCGTCATTAATTTTCAATAATTATACGGTTGTTACGTTTTTGATTGAAATGTGCGTATCTCTATTCAAGAAATTGATGCGTTCGCGCTTGCAACACTTCGAAGTAGAAGTTTCACGGGTGGTGAAAATATTCTTAACCAAAGGCATTTGTTAAACTGTGGCAAGATTAGTGAGGAAAATAATTGTTTAAAAATAATTGCTTTTTGTCTTTAATCGTCAAGTATTAGAGATGATCCTCATGAAATTATTGTGGAAGTTCTTAAAGATAAAGGAAAAATCGTGAGTATCAATTGTTCCTGTGCGTCTGGTAAAGGTGCTGAATGTAAGCATGCGGTAGCAACGCTGCTTTATTTGAATCGGTAAGTGAACAAAATTTCCGTGTATTTTTCCAATTAAAACTATGTGTGTCAATAATTAATATTGATGTAATATGAGTAGAAGTTTATAAAAGTGTATTAATTTTTCCAGAAATGATTTGGAAAGTCTGAAACTAATCTCATTTACCGATAAAAAGTGTGCGTGGAGTGCTCCAAAACAGGCTGTACTTCAACAATACGATATGAACCCATTGCTGTCACATAGATGTTTGGTAAAAAAATCAATTTAGCGAGAGAAAGAAAATTAAAGGGTAAAAAACGAACAAATTCTATCCCAGAGGATCTCGACGTTGCTCCCCAAGTGATAGAAGGTGTTAATCACATGGATCTCCAAGAACCTGATAATGCTGACAATGTATGCGATGATTCGAAACCTTTAATCAATAATATTGTCAATGTTATGCTACAGACTGATGATTATGATGAAGATGAGAAGTTTCGACAAATTTTAATTGAGGATAATCTGTCATCAGCTTTGGCCATGCACATGTAACTGCTTTGTTTTGTTGACTTATTTTAAGTATTGTGATTTCAATTTTTTTTTTATCATCTTAACATTTTCTACAATTTTTTATATTTCACACAATTTACATCCTAATATTTACTTTTAAAAGAAATCACTATTGTGAGGAGTTTTAATTATTTATTTTTATTTTTTTATAAGTTTAGTAAACGAATTTTACCCGGGCTGCTAAATCTCTATAAACGAGAGCGAGCAGCATGGATAAGTGCCGACCGGGCGCGTCCCCAGGTGGCGGATAGGGGGAAGGCCAAAGGGCGGCTCGGGGGGGACGTCTCTTCCTTGAGAGAGGCTGAGGGGTAACTCACGTTCTGACCTTGGTCAGAAGCCCGGCCTGTAGAGACCTAAGGCTCGGCCGCAGACCGACTCCCCAATCTAAGGTGGGAGCGATCGTGCCGAGAGATGAACGGTACTAGGGTATAGTGTCTTGAATGATGCCTTTGGGGCACCGGGCGCAACCCCATCGTATTAATTATAATTGCGCCTTCCCTCTGCAACAGGCTCTGCAAGGGGTGACCGTTTTTTCCTGACTACTCGTGGGAATTAAAATAAATACACCACTTGAAACACACACCGGAGACGGGGAACCGAAAGGGAACCCGGATCCATCAAAGTCAGTTTCTGTCACCAGTGAGCCCAACAGGGTCGATAAGGCTTCGGCCGATATTGCCCAGGACCAGCTCACTGACCCGGAAGGGATCACAGACCTAGTCGAGGTGGAACCAGCCCAGGCTGGGAACACCACGACGAAGGTCAAACCAAAAAGGATACACCTCAGTGGGGCGGCCAGAAGGAAGGCGCATCAAAGCCAGAGTGACTGCCAACTCGGCCATACCCACAGGAAACGTAGACACTATAGCCACCTCTTCCATGAGGGTGGGAGTCACACCTAAAAGGCCAAGAGTACCAGGTGACATACCACCGGATGTTCAGATGGGGGCAAAAAAAGGCAAGATCGCCCCAAAATCTTCAGGGTATGGGGACGCCGTACTGGCGGATAAGAAGCTGGCCATTGTGCCTGCTGATTACCCCAGTCACGTACTTTCCCAGGAGAAGGGAGACCTGGTCTCGTAGGCGCTCATCGGAGCGTTGGACGATATTCCCGAAGGGGATGCCGTCCCGCGCTTCGGGGGGTGCCGGTGGGAACAGGGAGCCCTGTGGGTGACCTGCCTCAATAACACGGCCAAAGAATGGCTGAAAATAACAGTAGCAACTCTACAACCTTGGGACGGTGCCCTACTCCAAGTCCTGGAGAAGGAAAAACTGCCCAAATTAAAGAAGATGTCTGCTGCTTTTCACAAGACCAAGGACGAGGCCTTGGTCATCCTAAAAAGACTTGTAAGACAGAATCCGGGGCTAGACACGAGACTGTCAAAGGTCTGGAACCGGCGAGTCGAACAAGACGAAGGCAACGTCCACCTCGTTCTAGGGATGGACTCAGCATCGGCAAGAGTCCTGGCGAGGTGCAACCTCACACCATACTTCGGGCTAGGGCGAGCGCGGTTTTTCGACGCGAGTGCCAAGACCGAAGGAGGGGGGGGGGTGTCGAACAAGGCATCAGTGGGAACCAGCAAGGGAACCACCAGATGCCCAACCTCGCCGTTGGCAACAACCACTGCTTCCTCGGCGGAACCAACAAAGGAAACACCGAGATCTGAGCCGTCCATGGGCAAAACTGTTAACAGTACTCTGCCCATCAATAGGCCCAAGACGACCTGGACCGGTCTACCGACAGCATCTGGGGACGCCAAGCCGAAAGGCCGAGGTCGACCCACCACTGTGACGGTGACCACGAATGAGAGACGTAAAGGGATGACGCAGGGTACACAACGTACCCTGACATTGACACCAACAACACCAACAACAACCACAACCACCGGGTCCACCGCGCCGAGGACAGGCGAAGATATGGAGGTCGACGGGGCCAGCAAGCAGCCCTAACTCCACCTCTCAACACCCCATCCCCCCAACCCACACTCCCATCCCAACAGAGCGAATGGGAAACACCCAATGGCTTACTTAGCTTTTGAGTGCACCCACTTTTCGCAAATAAACTTGCAACATTGCAAACCGGCCACTGCAACTCTTTGTAAGGGCCCTGCAATGAAGCAGACAGATATCTCACTTATCCAAGAACCTTGGGTCCGCGAGGGTCAGATAAGAGGGATAGAACGCAGGTTTGGAAACCTGATACATGGCAACTCGGATCTGGGACCGAGGGCGTGTGTTGTGATCCACCCAAAACACAACGCACTCAAACTAGACCGCTTTTGCACAAGAGATTCAGCACTGGTGTCTCTGGGGGTCACGGTGGAAGGGGTCCCCGCTGACATAGTCATAGGATCGGCCCACTTCCCATACGGCTCCTAAGACGCCCCACCTACGGAAGAAGTCAGACTTCTAGTAGAGCACTGCCAAAATAGGAACCTGCCACTTATACTGGGGTGCGATGCCAATGCACACCACGTTGCTTGGGGCAGCACAAACATAAACAAGAGCGGGAACGACTTATTGGAGTACCTCTTTACCACGAACTTAGAGACACTAAACAAAGGATCTCTCCCAACCTTCGTCACCACCACAAGACAGGAGGTGATAGATATCACACTTGGTACTATGAACTTAGCCAAGTATACGCTGAACTGGCGGGTCAACGATGAAGATTTCCTCTCCGACCACCGCCAGATAAACTTCAGCATCAACGGGCGAATCGAAACAACGAGAGCGGAAGCACACAGGAACCCCAGACACACTGACTTTCGAAAAGAACTAGAAGGTGGACTGAGGGAACTGAAATGCAACATATCCAGCACCGGAAAAATCGATCGTACAGCAGAGACGCTGCAGCGGATCATAATTGATTCATATAAATCTGCATGCCCACTAAAACACAGGACCCTACCGAGGAAAGTCTCCTGGTGGAACAGCGAGCTGAACAAGTTCCGAATTCTCACCAGGAGAAGACTCAACAGGGCTCTGAAAACAAAGAGCAATGCTGACTGGAGTAGCTATGAAGCTACTCGAAGAGACTACAAAGTCTCCATCAACAAAGCTAAAAACGAGGCTTGGAGAAAATTCTGTACGGAGCTCGACGACCTATCACTGGTAGCCCGCCTCCGGAGAATTTTAACGACAAGCTCACATGCCAAACTCGAGGGACTCCGGCTCCCAAATGGAGAATATACAGAGAACCACGAGGAGACACTGAAGCACCTACTTGAGGTACACTTCCCCGTTTCGATACTGGCAGACCAGGACGAGCAGGGGGAGAACCCGGACCACATAAGGGCTGAAAACCAACACGATTGGGTGAGAGCACATAAGGTGATCACAGTAAACAGAATCAAATGGGTAGTCGACTCGTTCGACAAATATAAAAGCCCCGGAGCAGACGGGATTTTCCCGGCTCTGCTCCAAGAGGGGGGAGAACGATTACATCGATCACTCGTACCTCTATTTAGATCCTGTTTAGCAATGAGCTATTCCCCGAGGGCCTGGAGGAAAGTTAAGGTCGTCTTTATCCCCAAACCGGGGAAGAGCGCCTATGATACAGCCAAGGCCCTCCGACCTATCAGCCCCTCATCATTTCTTTTGAAAACCCTCGAGAGGCTGATCGATAGACGTATACGCGATGGACAAATAATACACCATCCATTACACCCATCGCAACACGCATATCAAGCGGGCAAGTCAGTCGGAGCGGCACTACATGGACTAGTTAGCCATGTTGAGAATACCTTTAGACACAAAGACTCCGTACGACGCGTCTTTATAGATATCGAGGGGGTTTTCGATAACACTCCCTTCGAGGTAATTGAAGTGGCAGCTGAACTATTGGGGGTGGACAAATCCATCACCAACTGGACGCATTTCATGTTGCAGACCAGGATAGTGAACGGAAGGATACATGACGCAAAGATCAAAGCCCACGTTCGCAGAGGATGCCCGCAGGGGGGCGTCATATCTCCCCTGCTGTGGCTCCTCGTTATCGATGACCTGCTAACAAAACGGTCAGAGCAGAATACCCACGTGGTTGGCTACGCAGACGATGTGGCGGTACTGGTTAGGGGCAACAGCCCTACTGACATAAAGTGGAGAATGCAGCGAGC
>JAPYZF010001666.1:0-11254 GCA_030523045.1 Meteorus cinctellus
TGCAAGAGCTGCGACCCCTCAAACTCGAATTTAAGCTTTTTATAACACCCCCTAAACAACAAAAAAAAAAATTGCGTGCTCAAAAAATTCCGATGTGAAGCATACACCAAATGTAACATTTCAATGGACTAGTGGTTTGTGGGTACAGTTTATACAATGATACTTGGGAATATTTCGTCCGTGAATATTTTGTCCGGGTATATTTTATCTAATGGATATTTGGTCTTAAGGATATTTGTCGAAGGATATTTTGGCCAAGATATTCTGTCGAGGATATTTTGTCGGAGCATATAGACGCCAGTTACCTCCACGAAGCGGTTACTCCTCAAATTCATGAAAATGAATCCGTTTGAACTATATTGTCAACATGTGGCCTCATATCAGGAATTATTCAACGACGAATTCAGAAGAACGAAATGATTAGCGTCAGCCAAAATCGTCCGAATCGCCAATCAGACTATTTTAACACCACGCCGACCGTTGCAGAACATTTCTTTTCCTTGCCATCCATCACTCATTCTGGAATAATTGATCCAAGTATACGTTCCGAATAATTCTCTGTTGATCGAAAAGCTATTTTTCCCGTCAGGTTATAGTCGAACAAAATAAAAATCGGGTATTAAACGAGCGCCCAACCCGATCATTGAGGAAGTATCCAGACAAACGGAATTTTCTAATAATGATTCACAATTTGAATATTCGTGGCGATCAACTCAAACAAAATGTATTCTCACATTCGTAGTAGCGAGGTACGGCAACGACACATTGAACTGGCAATTTACATCTGCAAACCAAACGACTCGGATGTTGGTGATTATGAACGTTCCCACGTTGCCCTATATTCAAAAACCTCTCATTCTCCACGTGTCATCAGGATAGCAGACATAGGGTGTATCCAGCCTAGCGCAGCGCTGCGAACGCAGCGGGTGTGGACTGGACAGCATCAGCGGGGTTTTCAAATCGAGTTTGAATTCGAATTAATATTTCGGGTGTATCCTGTATGTGATAAAACCTCCCATTCAATTCATACGTTTTTATTATCGGGTTCATTTTTTTCACTGTCGCCGCACCGTCCTCGTTGTTTACGTACTTTCGCGCCGCTGCTGCTTTCACAAATATGGCGACCGCTGCTTACCGCTACAATAGCAGCGCGGCGCAGCAGCGCGTCCAGTCCAAATACGGGATTTTTGCTGCGCAGCGCTGCGCAGCGCTGCGCTGGGCTGGATACACCCATAGCCCAGGAGATAGCGTTGCAATTCAAGTGATGTTTTTGGGAATATTTGTTGTTACTTTTTTCGATTTTGGTATTAGTGGCAAGTTAACCAAGCGTCGGCTCACGCTCCGGTAGTGGGTATCAGTGTAGCAGGCTGCGATAGTAGTGAAAAAAAAGAATGTCCATTCTTCACAAGCGCGAGAAATAAATATAAATAATACAAATGTGAATATATGAATATACACATGGATAGATGTCTATATGAATGTGTATTATGTACAAATATATTCTATAAAATCTATGCATTGGAACAGTGACAGCTCTTGATCGCACTGCAATACCCTCGATCGCCTTTTCTAAATGAGAACAATGATAACAAATGTTTTCTTTGATAAAATTTCACATGCAAAATAACTAAACCAAGGGATACCACTCAGGCTGACGAACGATGATATTTTGGACTCTTGCCTCAGTCCTCAAGCTGAATTAGCTGTAAATAATTATAGTCCTACTCCGTAGTGAGCAGCATTGTTGGCTCTTACCTTAAGGTGGGAAAGCAACTCCGCGCCCACTAAGGCAAATTCTAACGCATGAGTAACCCATCTACCTAGAGCAAAAAGCATGATGTGACAGACTAACCACACGAAGCCAACCCAATTAGGACCTCGCACCACCCTGAATGTACGTATTATGATATATAAAAATGAAAATGTATCGGCACATCCTAGTTTGGTAACGCTGAGCTAAAGGGTCCCCTAATGCTAATCATTATCTTCAGCCCGCCTGGCGCACGCAGACCTGCTAACAGTTCCGCGACGACGCGCTGGATTTAACCCTCCAGTTACATATCAGCACGGCTACAGTTTGAAGACAAGAGGCATTAATAAATGAGTGTAATGGCGACGAAACTTATAATAAGTCTTCGTGGTCGAACAAACATTACAGCCTACTCTTCCACCCCGCTTGCGTTCAGGAGATCTATCACAACTCGGGTTGGCGGGATCGTCACCGCCAAATCTAGAAAACTGAGCCCCACCAAGATCCTCGTAGTAATACCACCCTCAGTATTACTATAGCAGCTCCGCCGCCTGCTCGATATGCTCCGCTCGCCTATCACCCCAAAATATTCAAATATTGACAAAATAATTCGGATTCGCATGATAAGTTCACGGCAGGAGAATATCAATCAACACAATGAAATTATTGGATTCAATAATAAAATGCAGAATTTTTTATCACGCGGCGCGCACTTGTTACCGTCGCCAATTAATTATTGCCCCATGATATTTCGCCTACATTAATGGAATGACTCACGGTCTCCCTAAACTCAATTTTGATGTGAATCGCCAATATTTATTGTCCCTATCGATTCCTTTTATTTCACCGTAGTCGTCGCCGGTTTCACTGTAGGGCCGGATTTGTTCGATTATTTCTCGAGCAGAATGTGTTAGCCAGTCGTCGTTTTCGTGTAATCATTTCCAGAATCAATTTTTACTGCACAATATCGTAACGGACTTCGTTCCAAACTATCTTTTTAATCCCACAATACGTTCCGAATAATTCACTACTTCTATCTTCCCCGAACTCTCAATTTTAAAATTGAGGCCGACAAATGTAAGTCTATTTCGATTGACCATTCGCGCTGTCGGATCGCGACGCAAATCTTTGTTTATATTGTGGGGAAACTTACGGTGATTGTTCGAAACTTATATTTAAACAAATTATACTCAAACTTGATACAGACATTAACAAGGGAATTTCACATACAAAGAAAGAACAAAATTGTTTGTCGTGATTGGCGACGAAGCCATACCTTCAGATTGCCATGCCGTTGCCCCTCTAGAACAAGCGTGACTGGTGCTACCTCGTCACAGTATGCATAAATCGATATATTCGTGCATATCTATGCTCATATGATAGATATATTAGTTTGAGAACCTATAGGATCCCTAAAATATACTTATAATTTATGAAAGAGAAATTTTTTTATGATTAATAACTTCCTCAAAGATCTTAATATCTCAATTTTTTTGTTCAGGCACCTTTTTCTATGAACAAAACAAAATTAAAATAAATAGTTATTAGTATCTTAAAAACTAATCGTGATATCAAAGAAATTTATTCATGATTTTTGTCATAATTCAAAGTATTATATATTTATATGTGTGATATGCATCTACTGAGTTGACATTTTTTAAGTCATTCATAACAAGTTGGTTCTTGGAATTATACTTCTTCAGGAGCATTGGCGGAAAATTATGAGTCTCAGAAATAAAGTTCAGTGATACTGCGGAACAAGTTAGTGACAAAGTACGCAATTTATCTTCATCTACTGGAACACATAATAATCTTAACATACTAATAGTACAAGCTAATAGTCTAGTAAACAAGTGCCTTTTTGGCCAACTTTTTTCAGCAGCCTCGGAAAAATATGGGCGAGGTGTCATTCGATTCGGAATGGCGAGTAGAAAGTTTTTGTGGAAAATCAAGTTCCCGAAACGAAAATTGCAATAGTTATAAACAATAAACTAAAAAAAGGGGGCTTTGTTTTTTGCGAATATCTCGAAAACTAATCAATATTCTTCAAATCTAAAGGAAGATTCGAAAAGGGGAGAAAACCTCCTGAAAAAGACGACTCCCGGAATTGCAGGATCAATATTAATAATTTCCCTAGGGGAGTGAAAATACGGCCGAAAACGGGTGCTGTGGCATGCGCAAGCCACGCCTAGTTCGGACATTTGATGAATGAAAATTACAAAAACATATTGAATATGAAAATTAGGAAACAAAAATATTCAGCGGCTTACTGAATAGATGAACGAACAATAATTTTCCTAAAAAAAAATTTTATCGCAATGTTTCAATGAGCTATTTTTAAACGGCTTTAGAATATATCCACGTTAAGAAAATTACAAAATTTTCATTTTTCCGTCTATTATTAACAATTTCCGTTGTTGCAAAATCAAAAACTTGAATTAATCATTGAAACACAAATTTTTTTCCAAATATTATCAATGAACCATTTTTTTGCCATCTGAAGGTGCATGGAAATGATACTTTTGAAATGTTATCTGCAATTGTTTGAAAAATTGTTATGAACAAATGCGTTGTTCATAAGATAAGTGAAATTTTTTTTTCGGAATCCAAATCCTCGATGGTTTTAAAGATTAAAAAAAAAATCGTTCCTCAAAAAAATTTATCAACTGCTCAAAAACGCATTTGTCAATTAACAATCATTTGCTACCACTTGTTATCAACATTAACGAACCATTTTTATTCTAAATATTATCATTGCTTCTTCTTTTTGATATGAAAAAAAAAATTTTTTATTTTATCTAATTTTTCATTGTTTATTTGATAAACAATTTGTTATAAATAAATCAAATTCCGCCTCATATTTTTCTTCTCATGCTACGCACTCTAACAAAAACAGCCATGATTGTTTTTTTTTTCGTAAAACATATTTTCATATATATTTTTGGGGTTATAATATCTGCTTTCTCCAATTCCATTATTATTGCCTGGTTTTTCATCCTATCAATTATTATATTTCATAAACTAATGGATATACGATCAGACTACTTCAGACTTATTCATTCTCCATCAGTTTAAAAACAAATTCTGCTCAAAAGCAAAGTTGTTGCTCAATTTATTTATTAGATTTTTTGCAATTGTCTATAATTGTTTAATAATAATTCATTGTGGAAATTGTTGGAACGATTTTTTTTTTAAATCATTATAACCATCATAGTCCAGGATCCCTGGTACTTTTTTGCACTTGATTACTATCAAGCTAATTTTTCGTGAGTAGCTTCATTGTGATGAGACGCCCAAAAATTTCCTGTATATTTTGATTCACTGCTCTCCTCTTCTCGGATCTACATCAAAAAATATCGATCCTACAGGAAAATTTACGGAAACAAAATTATAGGAAACTAAATTCTAATCAACTTCGGTAAATACAATTTTTCGTGTAAAATAACAATTAAACGAGTTATTCAATGATCAAAAGTTCCACCTCCCTCTTCTCGGATCTGAATCGAAAAATTTCGATCCTACGGAAAAAGTGATAGGAACAAAAAATGTAGAAAATTAAATCCCAATCAACTTCGGTAAGAACAATTTTTCGTGTAAAATTAAAAATCAACGAGTTATTTGGTTAATAAAACTTCACCCTATCTCTTATTCGATATGAATCGAAAAATATCGATTCTATGAAAAAATGGGCAAAGACGAAATTAAATTCTAAACAACTTCAGTATCCACCGCTTTTCGTGTCAAATTAAAAATAAACGAGTCATTCAATAAACAAAAATTCACCCTTTCTTTTCGAGTCTAAATTGAAAAATATCGATCCTACGGGAAAAGTTGATAGAAATCAAAATTGTACGAAATTTAATTTCAGACAATTTTGGTCGGAACCATTTTTTGTGTAAAATTGAAAACAAACGAGTTATTTAGGAAACAAAAATTAACCCTTAAATTCAAGATAGCGGAAAATACAACTGGGGGCGTACCTCGAAATCCAAAATGCTGAATTCATGATAACTTCGGAAATATTCACTTAAGGGAAAAAAGTTCGAAGAAAAAGTTGCGGTCAATGTGTCGATTCACAACTTAGCTTCCGAGCATTTTATTGTTCAAACAATTATTAGAAGACATATGAGTCCAAAAATCAATAAATAAACAATAATCGTCGTGTAAGTTGTAAACGGTAAGTGAGACAAAAAAAATTACTGAACAAAAAAATAGGAAATTTAATTGTCTATAATAAGGGTCATGACCATTTTTGGCCTCAAGTGCACGGTTACGGAGATATAGGCCTTTTTTTCGCAACGGTTTTTCGCTAATTTGAGGCACTTCCGTTTGCCAAATTTGTAAGGATTTTGTGCACTTATACTTAGTATACCATATTGAACCTATTTAAAAAAAAAAACTTCGCTTTTAATGCAATGTTAAATCCCCTGTTGACTGTACTACTAACTAACTTCGATGTAAGACAAACCTCTGCCCTCTTATCTCTGAAATTTTACAACTAATTTTAGTATCCTATTCCAAAATCCGATACTACATTAATTTTACAACTTCTTGTTGAGTAAAATCTACCAAAAAGGTAACATTTTTTTTGTGACACTTGGGAAATAAATTAATTTTTAATTTCATGAATTCCAAATATATATTCAATTGTAGGACCGAGATAACGTAACACGCTGTTTGTAGGACAATGTGACGGTTAAATTATATAAATATTAACTAAGTAAGAAAAAAAAATCAGCTGGTTAGTAATCATTTATGATGATCTCGTTATCAATACATGTTGGCAAAAGGGGACTCTTTGATCAAACCATCGATTTTGTAGGACAAATATTTTTTCAAATAAATTAGATAATCATCTTGAGATTAAAAAAAAAATTCAATTAGTAATAAATATTTGAGAATCATCAAATCGACATATTGTATCTTTGCTACCTCTGTTAGCTACCACAGTCGAGAGTTTCTTACAGGAAATTGTTGGGCGTCTCATCGAAACGAAGCTATTCACGAAGATTCAGCTTGATAGTAACGAAGCTATTCACGAAGATTCAGCTTGATAGTAATTATTTTTACATCGGAGATCTGTACTACCACTTTTGAGTGTAGGACCGGAATAACGTACCACGCTATTTGTAGGACAATGTGACGGTTAAATTAGATGAATTTTAACTAAGTAAAAAAAAAAAAAATCAGCTGGTTAGTAATCATTTATGATGACCCTATTATCGATACATGTTGGCAAGAAGGGACTCTTTGATCAAACCATCGATTTTGTAGGACAAATATTTTTTCGAATAAATTAGATAATTATCTTGAGATTGAAAAAAAAAAATTCAGTTAGTAATAAATATTTGAGAACCATCAAATCGACATGTTGTATCCTTGCTATCTCTGTCAGCTACCACAGTCGAGAGTTTCTTACAGGAAATGTTTGGGCGTCTCATCAAAATGAAGCTACTCACGAAAAATTAGCTTGATAGTAATCAAGTGCAAAAAAGTACCAGGGATACTGGACTATCAAGGATTCGGATTCCAAAAAAAAATTTCAATCATCTTATAAACAACGCATTTGTTCACAACAATTTTTCAAACAATTGCAGACAACATTACAAAAGTATCATTTCCATGCACCTTCACATGGCAAAAAAATGGATCATTGATAATATTTGGAAAAAATTTGTGTTCCGATGATTAATTTAACTTTTTAATTTTGCAACAATGGAAATTGTCAATAAAACATTGAAAAATGAAAATGTTTCAATTTTTCCAACGGGAATCTACTCTGAAGCCTTTCAAGAATAACTCCAAGGGAGGAAAAAAATCTCAAATTTAGAGTAAAGCAAATATCGCACGTGCAATTTTCAGGTTCAACCAGCAAAAAATTGTTGATTAACTATTGCATATTTCATTGAAAAATTGCGATTAAAATTTTTTCAGGCGGCTTATTCTTCATTCATTAATTCAGTAAGCGTCTGAATTTTTTCGTTTCTTAATTTTCATATTCAATATGTTTTTGTAATTTTTATTCATCAAGTGTACGGACTAGGTGTGGCTTGCGCAAGCCACAGCACCCGTTTTCGGCCGTATTTTCACCCCTCTAGGGAAATTATTAATATTGGTCCTACAATTTCAGGAGTCAAGTCTTTCTTTAGGAAATTTCCTCCCCTTTTCGAATTTCTCTTTAGATTTGAAAAAACTCAATTTTCGAGATATTTGCAAAAAACAATGTCCCTTTTTTTCTAGTTTATTGTTTATAACAATTGCAATTTTTGTTTCCGGAACCTGATTTTTCTCAAAAACTTTCTACATGCCATTCTGAAACGAATGACACCTCGCTCATATTTTTCCGAGACCGCTGAAGGAATTTGACCAAAAAGGGCACTTGTTGACTAGACTATAAGGTGCATATACAGAATTCCCCTACACCCGATAACCTTAAGGGGCCTACCCTAATTAGAATTTTTAAATTGATTTTTTTTTGCATTTTTCGAGAGTATATATATTTAACAGTATCATACTAAAATTTTATGAAAATCGGAGCAATCTAAATGCTCTTTTGAGCGACGCTCACTTAGCTACTTAGGCACGCTGAGATACACACCGCCCAGAGCGGTGCTATGTAAGAAAACTTTGGACGCGTTTTTCTCGAGATGAAGTTTTTTGACGGCTTGTTGATAAAATCCCCGAATCTACTCAACCGACTTATCAAAATTTTAGCGGATGTTCTTTATGACTATAGCCATAACGCATGTCATACGAATTTTGAAATTTTGAGTGCAACTTTTTTTTTTTGAGAAATAAAAAATCATATGGTATGTGCTATAGCCATTCACCTACTAAATCTAAAACCATTTTTTTTGTCCAGATCATCCATTCCAGAGATTTTATCAACAACGCACATCCATCTTTTTTTCTTACCCCCCCCCCCCCCCCCCCCCCCCCCCCCCCCCAAAATCAAAACCATCGTTTTGTTTAGTTCAAAAGTATACTCTTCGGGCCAGCCACTTCTTATATCGATATTCATAATTCATACGGGTCAAAAAAAAGCCTGGTTTTTGCCCGTTCAATTAGGGTAGACCCCTTAACACGATAACGACAAGAATCCCAATGATAAGGACGCAGCACAGTCGACGATCTCAAACACGGAAAAAAACAATTGAATAGTGCCCCAAATATCATTATTTTTAATTACATGAACATAATTTAACAAAGTATAAATAAACGTTATTTTGACTGGATTATACTTTTTGAAGTTACACTTTTTTTAATTAAACCTTCATCAATTATATTTAATATCTTCATTTTTTTATTTTATCATCTTATTACAAACGTACGGGCACACGCGATGAAAATTTTGGAGATATTTTTGTTTTGTTACCCTAAAGAAGTACAACTTCTACCTGCGTACATAAGTGTCCACACGGTTTTTTGTTAGCTTGATTCAATACAGGTTGAGGTGGATTCTTCCTTCTTTTCGCGTTTCGAATTGAAGGGTATAGCTGAATAATTGAGTCAAATTTTCACGTTATCATTCTCAAAAATCCATAGAGATTGAATTTTCTATAAGTTTGTGATTTCGCTTCTTACGTAACAATAAAATTATTCGAAGGAGAGCTCTGGAACGTTGAGCTCATATGGGTAATTTAGGGCCTGAGATTTTTCAAGAAACTACATGCTTTAGAAAAACTTTTATGAATAGGGACTCTCAGTTTTTCACTAACAACTTTTGGAATTGTGTAAAAAAAATGGTGCCTGTGACAATTTTTTCCTTAATGAAAAAAAACTCTTCTCGGTATGGCTTGAAAGAATTGATTTCCTTATCGTCCTCATGTATAAATACATATGCACATCATAGAAATGATTACTGTAGGATACATTTTATCGTATGTACTATCAATAAGCCTGTTACACTCTAACCCACCACTATTTGAGTATCTAACACCTGATTTCCTAATTATTTGTACAAGTTCATTCATTAATATCAGATTCACGATCAGATTATTCATGTCCAGATTATTTGCATTGCTACCTCCTAAGCTAATACATTGAAAGTCAGATCTGTGTGATACCTGCTCTGCCGATAAATTCCAAACACCATGCGTAGTACTGCTTATACTTTCCAGTGGGAGAATATTCAGCCTCGTATTCTGTATGAATCCTCCCCGTAATTTTATTTCCCGGTACATTTTTGTCGATGCATACGCTCTGCAATCGGTTCATCATTGTTGTAATACCCAGGTATATAAAACAAATATTACGATGAATGAATGCCTACCTATGAACTCCGATTACCGATGTGTAATGTCTTGTACTCTTGGAATTCAAGTTGTTGAATATAAATTCGTATCGATAATTTTTATATGCTGTTAAAATGTGCAAGGCCTGAGTGATGTTCCCCTGCAGCTGGTAAATATTTAAGATGACATTCATCATTATATTTTATTGAATATCGCAAGTATTTGCACAATGAGTGATTTCAATTGCGTACCATACTTATGTTCTTTGCTGTCATGTTTATGATAGTGTTATGGCCTATACCTGGTGTAAAACGAGGAATATAAGATAAGGCCATCCCTCATGCTTATTAAACCCAAATTACACGCATGTCCGCAAAATATAAGTTCTGAGTATACCATACTTAAATTTATTCGCGGAAGCGTAGATGAATGCCACATGATTCTCAAGTTGGATACTATGAGTCGGCCTTGGTCTCCGGCATTACCTTTCACGTCCTCAATCATGTCTAGTTTGTCGATAACGAACTCACCATTCCGCACTTGCATGTCACTTTAATTATTGGCACAATTGTTAAAAATTCTGATTCATAATCCGGAAACTGAGTGGACGTAATTGATACGAGTCCAATACAAGATTAATACTTACGATAATGACGCATCAAAGCGAATTTGATTGTCTTGCCACATTTTGCCCATTCAGAAACGCTTATCAGCTAATTGTCAGATTTTTTCTTGTTTTGCTATGACTTCGTGTTACAGGTGCCTCATGTATTCCGAACCATAAAAGAAAAAAAAAATAATGAAGGGTACACGTAACCACTTCGACCATTCTTGGAATCCGCGTCGGGGAAATGTCTCGTAAAGCTATCTGCAGTTGAGTTATCTGTTGTAAAAACTTGATCGACCACAGATTCTTACTTACCATCATTTTTGCCATAGCCATAACCATAAGCGAAATGGAGTTTCGTGATTGGTCGAGCGCTTATGGTTATGGTTATGGAAAGTGTGCGCACTAGGCCCTAGGCCTTACTGTCATAAACTCAAGTGGAATGGATTATGGAGCGTTTTGGGCGTTCATATAGACATTACAAATAAGGAGGTTGAAAAATAAAGTTGAAGTTGAAGGTTAGGTAAATCTCAACTACAAATCTTTGAATCATCAAATGTATACAGGGGGTTTTCCAATTACAGCACGCTATCGCACTGTGCGACACGGTGCTCGACGGTGCGTGTTCCAACTACAGCACTGTGTCGCACACTTGGGCACGCC
>JAPYZF010001677.1:0-13241 GCA_030523045.1 Meteorus cinctellus
TTTTTACACTCTAAGAGCTCAGAAATAAACTTTCAATTCATTTTAAGACCTTGAAACTAATAAATTTCGGAGGATTATAAAGAAAACGGTTAAATTGATAATGAATTTAACTTTGACCTTGAATAACTTTTGAATGAGTTGATTAATCGAAAAATGATATCAGAACTTTTTTGTAGAGCGTTCAATTCTCTACAAAAACATTCGATGGAAATTACAGAGAAATTTATGGTTCATTAGTTACAAAAATCAGAACAAAAAAAATTTTTTTCCTGTGTTATTCTTATGGGAAATCGAAAAGTGCGAGGTGGACAACCTTAATATTAATATTAAGGGCTCATATTTTCAGAGGCCTATTTTGGTATAAACGAAACTTTTGAGCCTGGTTCCGAGAATAAAAAAATTTTTTTTTTTCTTGAAACGGCCTAATATATATATGTTTATTACGTCATCACCATATAATTAATTATTTTATAAGAATCGAGGGGCGATTCGAGGAAACTTCTATTCAATTGCATAAAATATAATATAAATAAAAATAATATATCAACGGATAGTCGCTGTGTTTCGCAAATAAAAATGTACATTACTTGTTGCTAATTATGTCACTATCATTGATACATTTTCACATATTTAATGAATTTTGGTCATTACGCTGCGAATACCTCGTTCTTATTAAGGTATTACTATCGCTAGAGGCTTGAAATACGAAAAATCTGAAATAATTCAGAGATATTCTTCACAGGAAACCCAAAAACTTTTCCTTACGAAGAAAAATGTTCTGACACACGGAATTCGAGATATTGAATTTCAAAAATTTCATTTTTCCCATAAGAACCCGTGTAAAATGAGTCGCGATTCAATCATTATGAATTTAAAGAAAAACGGGATTTACGAAGCTTCCGGAAAAATTGTAGCCCATAGCCACCCCTTTTTAGAATTTTTCGAGACCGGAATCAGTTATTTCTGACACATAGTTTTGGAGAAAAAAAAAAAAATAATTAATATAAGTCATAACGGGATCGCCGGGGGAAAGTCAGCGATAGTAGCGCCGCAACGCCGCTCTGCCTGAGACGTATACGTACACGCCGATATCAATGTGAGCAGGCAGGACCGTATTAAAACTTGGCGAAAAGATTCTTTAAAAAAAAATCAAAAAATTGATTGATATAATAATTTCGATTATATTATGCTTTCATATAGAAACAAGAGTTATATTCTGGCTAAATAGCATGATAGATTAAACAATTTCCACCTCTTTTGTTTGTTCTATATAATTTTTCTCTAACCTCCCTTGCCCCCTCGCTTCGTGGCGACTTGAGCGATAGTAATACCTTAATCTTGCAACCAGTAATACTATACTGAACTCGTGATAACTTCGGAAATATTCACTTAAGGGAAAAAAGTTCGAAGAAAAAGTTGCGGTCAATGTGTCGATTCACAACTACTTAGCTTCCGAGCATTTTATTGTTTAAACAATTATTAGAAGAGATATGGGTGACAAGATTGTGGACAAAAAAATAGGAAATTTAATTGTCTACAATAAAGATCATGACCATTTTTGGCCTCAAGTGCACGGTTACGGAGATATAGGCCTTTTTTTTCGCAACGGTTTTTCGCAAATTTGAGGCACTTCCGTTCGCCAAATTTGTAAGGATTTTGTGCACTTATACTTAGTACACCATATCGAACCTATTAAAAAAAAAAAACTTTTGGCTTTTAATGCAATGTTAAATCCCCTGTTGACTGTACTACTAACTAACTTCGAGGTAAGACAAACTTCTGCCCTCTTATCTCTGAAATTTTACAACTAAATACACACTTTAATTTTAACCACCCCGTGATTCTTTTCATAATAACATCTTAATAAATTTTAGTATTCTATTCCAAAATCCGATACTACATTAATTTTACAACTTCTTGTTGAGTAAAATCTACCAAAAAGTTAACATTTTTTTTTGTGGCACTTGGGAAATAAATTAATTTTTAATTTCATGAACTTCAAATATATATTCAATTGTAGGACCGAGATAACGTACCACGCTATTTGTAGGACAATTTTTTCGAATAAATTAGATTATCATCTTGAGATTAAAAAGAAAAAAATTCAGTTAGTAATAAATATTTGAGAACCATCAAATCGACATGTTGTATCCTTGCTATCTCTGTTAACTACCACAGTCGAGAGTTTCTTACAGGACATTTTTGGGCGTCTCATCAAAATGAAGCTACTCACGAAAAATTAGCTTGATAGTAATCAAGTGCAAAAAAGTACCAGGGATCCTGGACTAATATGTATTGCAATTGAAATTCTCTTGTTTGTTTACATAGAAATAATTTGATTAATGTTTGCTACCACGAGAGAGATTTTGGTATAAACGTGACCTCCAAGTTCTTCGCTACGAGCCATGGAAAAAGTTTTTGTGATGGCATTGGAGCACTTGTAAAGCCACCACCGGAAAAACATAACGAATCCATTACAAATGTATAACTTTGTTCCGGAAGAATTGACTAGCATCAGGTAAATTTATTTGGAATAGTACAGTTTGGTATCTAAATTCATCTATTATAGAAACATCAATAATTGCGATTTATGGAGTATTATGGGTTTCTGATACTGAAGTCCAAGAAAGTCAAAGGCGTCTAAAAAAAGAATTAACAGCGCTTCAATCATTAGATACACAAGAGTGCACCATGGTTACAAGCCCATAAATGATAGCTCCATAAAAATGGGAATAACTTCATTTGATGAACAAAAAAAAACTTTTGATTTCAAGTACCATAAACAGACTGAGTAAAACATGTGTACTTCATATTATAATATATTAATCTTTACTATCTTCAACAGTCAACATGAACCCTGGTCCTATTAACTTTGAACTATTTTGAACAAATGAATCAAGAAAAAAATTATTAATTTTTCTCTCGATTTTCTCAAATAATCCGTTTTGCTCCTCATTCTCGAGTATATTTCCTGAAGAATTATTGTTAATTATTAACTTTAAATTACAAAATTGATGGTAAAAACACAAAAAATGTCATATTGAATCGGGATGTTGATATTTTTAAAAATTCATAGCTTGGAAACCACTTCTATTCCAAAATTGAAATTGTCAGGGTTGATTCAGGATACAATGGAGTATACTTCCTGAAAATTTTAAAGGATTTCGAGTTGAAAGAAATAAGTTCTGGCTATCTGAAAATTACGATTTTTCAAAAATCGATCGGTTTTAAATGCATATATGGCTATCACTTAACGAAATAACACTAATCAAGTAGAAACTGGGTAGATTCCTTCAGAGTATATCTTGACGAAGAATATCAGCTGATGATCAACCCTCTGCTTCGTAAACTGTAGATATGACAACATTTTAAAAATAGTCAAAATTTCTCTGAAACAGTGGTTTAGTTAGCAGCTCGCTGGGAAACTGAACTCGAATGTAATCCAATTAACGATTTTTTTCTTAGAAGTAGAGTGTTTACAGAGGAGAAAGTCGCCTCAATCAAGTATCTAAGTTATATAGGAGCTGAGATGTAAAGTTTTGCAAACGGCTGAAAAATCGACTTCTTGCCAAATTCACAAAATTCTCTAGCGGTCAAATTCGATCAAATCGGGCTCAAATTTTCTGGATCATCTCTTTTTCTGATATACTTTCGAGGAAAAAATCAGCATCAAAATCGTTGACCCACCCCCGCATACTTCCGTCGAAAAGTAATGGAGCTGCCCATATTGATATCATTACCGCTCGTCGAGTCTCGCAGAAATTTCAGATTTCCCGTGTAGATCTCATTTTCAGATGGACAAAGAAAAAAACTGCAGCACACACACGCCCCCCCCCCCCCCCCCCCCCCCCCCCCCCCCCCCCCCCCCCCCCCCCCCCCCCCCCCCCCCCCCCCCCTCCCCCCCTCCTCCCCCCCTGGCCCTGTTCGTTAACAATCGGTGTTTAACTGATCCGCTCACGCATGCGCAGATGGCATCCATATTTCATTTCATTCAATGTGAGCATGCGTGAGCGAATCAGTTCAAGACCTTCTGGATCACTTGAACATTAAATAGTCTAGTCAACAAGTGCCTTTTTAGTCAACTTCTTTCAGCAATCGCGGAAAAATATGAGCGAGGTGTCATTCGATTTGGAATGGTATATAGAAAGTTTTTGAGAAAAATCAAGTTCGGGCGAAAAAATTGCAATAGTTATTAACAATAAACTAGAAAAAAAAAACGGTGTTTTGTGTTTTGCAAATATCTCAAAAACTAAATGAGATTTTCCAAATCTAAAAAAAAAATCGGGAAGAGCAGGAAATTTCCTAAAAAAAGTCTTGACTCCCGGAACTGTAGGACCAACATTGATTATTCTCCAGCTGGGTGAAAATACGGCCGAAAATAGGTGCTGTGGCTTGCACAAGCCACGCCTAGTTCGGACACTTAATAAATGAAAATTACAAAAACATATTAAATATGAAAATTAAGGAACGAAAAAATTCAGGGGCCTACTGAATAGATGAACAAACAATAATCCACCTAAAAAAAAATTTTATCGCAATTTTTCAATGAATTACGCAATAATTAATCAACAACTTTTTCCTGCTTGAACCTGAACATTGCAGGTGTGATAATTGTTTAACTATAAATTTGAGATTTTTTTCCCCCCTTGGAGCTATTCTTGAGAGGCTTTAGAGTAGACCCCATCGAAACACAAATTTTTTCCAAATATTATCAATGATCCATTTTTTTGCCATACGAAGGCCCATGGAAATGATACGTTCGAAATGTTATCCGCAATTGTTTAAGAAATTGTTATAAACAAATGCGTTGTTTATAAGAAAATAGGAATTTTTTTCTTGGGATCCGAGTCTTTGATCATTCTGATGATTTAAAAAAAAAATCGTTCCTCAAAAAAATTTTTTTGTTGCTCAGAAACGCATTTGTTAATTAACAATCATTTGCTACCACTTGTTATCATTATTAAGGAACCATTTTTTTTCTCTAAAAATCATTATTACTTTTCCTTTTCGATATGAAGAAAATTTTTTTTCGTTTTATCTAATTTTTCATTGTTTATTTGATAAACAATTCGTTATAAATGAATAAAATTTTGCCTCGTATTTTTTTTATTATGCTACTCACTCTAACAAAAACAGCAATGATTTTTTTTTCTCGAATAACATATTTTTTATATTTATTTTTGGGGTTCTGGATATCTGCTCTCTCTAATTCCATCATTATCACCTGGCTTTTCATGCTATCAATCATTATAATTCATAAACTAATGGAGATACGATCAAACTACTTCAGGCTTATTCATTCTCCATTAGTTTAAGAACAAATTCTGTTCAAAAGCAAAGTGGGTACCAATTTATTTATTACATTTTTTGCAATTGTTCATAGCAAATACCAAGAAAAAAAAATTTTTTTTGCTATCATGTTTGAATGTCTTATCAACTGGTGAATCACTTGAGTGACATAGTCTTATTTCCAATAGTTAATGCTTACTTTGATCTAGCAATCAGAGTGGTCTTCATTTCCTCTATGTGTATATTATATTTGTGAGATGGTATTTAACGTGGTGAAATCGAGAATTGGCTTTTTCGACGCTACCAGAACATGCTTATGCGTGTCGCGCTGAAAGATGTATGAGTGGTACAATCGTGGACAAAAGTACATGAAATAGAAATTCGTGAATACTGACGTCGTACAACGTACCATAAGGTGAATAAACTTGTCGATACTTGAAAAAATGTATCTAGTTTGAGAGAAAATCGAAAATTTTATCAAAAATTCCGAACAATTATAACTGAAAAATGATTTTGAAATCAATAATTCAACATCACATGGAATAATGAAAACGCGGCAACGCTGTCGAATTCATAAGTTGGCAGCTTCAGTATGTCTTTCTCTCACATGATTCCAAACGCGTTACTACATGATAAATACAGCAGCTGAAATCACTCGAAGCTCATTCTGCTTATGACACAATTATATATGATAGCTTTCAGCAGACACGTGTTGCCTGTCGCCACACTTTCTTATACACTAATTAATTTATCAAGTAAAGAGCAGGGTGTCGTTTTGTTTTTACTTGATAAAAGTAAAATTTTTCCTCTTGCTTCCCTGCGCGTCTGCGAATGACTATATTTGTAATAGCTGAAAAGATATTGAAACATAAGAGCAAAAAAAAATCATTTTTTCGAAGTATTTTTTATAAACAATTGCGAAAAATGTAATAAATAAATGGGTAACAGCTTTGTTTTCAGCAGAATTTGTTCTTTAACTGATGGAGAATGAATACGTCCGAAGTACTTTGATCGCATCTCCATCAGTTTATGAATTATAATAACTTTAAGGATGACAAATCAGATAAAAATGATGAAATTGCAGAGAGCGGATATTTCAAACGCCAAAAATCAATATAAAAATAATGTATTTGGAGAAAAAAATTCTACGGCTGTTTTTGTTAAAGCAAGGAGTATTGGAGAAAAAATGCGGTTAAATTTTATTTATTTATAACAAATTGTTTACCAAATAAACAATGAAAAATTGAATGAAACAAAAAATTTTTTTCTGCTCCATATCGAAAAGGATAAGAAATAATGATTGAAAAAAAAAAAAAGTTCCTTAATATTAATTATAAGTGGTAGCAAATGATTGTTAATCAACAAATGCGTTTTGAAGCAGTAACAACATCTTTTCAAGGAACGATTTTCCTTTAAAAAATCATTGGAACCATCAAAGATTCTGCTCCGAAAAAAAAATTTTCAATTATCTCATAAACAAGGCATTTGTTTATAATAATATTTTAAACAATAGGAGATAATACTCCAAAAATATCATTTTCATGAGCCTTTAGGTAACAAAGGAACGGATCACCGATGATATTTGAAAACAAAATTTGTGTTTCGATCATTAATTCAAGTTTTTAATTTTCAACAACGAATATTGTTAGTAAAAGACTGAAAAATGAAATTCAGCCAAATTTTCCAACGGGGCGCTATTCTGAAGCCTTGCAAGAATAGCTCCATGGGAGAAAAAAATCTCTAATTCATAGTTTAACAATTATCACATTTGCAATGTTGATGTGCAAGCGACAAAAAATTATTCATTAACTCTCGCATAATTCATTGAAAAATTGGGATAAAAATGTTTTTCCACCGGATTGTTGTGTATTCACTCATCTAGTCAGCCCCTGAATTTTTTCATTCCTCAAATCTCATATTTAATATGTTTTAATAATTTTTATTTATTAAGTGTCTGAAGTGGGGCTTGCGTATGCCAGAGCACCCGTTTTCGGCCGTATTTTCATCCATCTGGGAGAATCATTAATATATGTCCCATAATCCCACGAGTTAAAACTTTTCCTAGGAGTTTTCCTCCTCTTTTCAAATCTTTTTTTAGATTTGGAAATCTCAATTAGTTGTCGAGATATTTGCGGAAAACAAAACACCTTTTTTTTTTAGTTTATTGTCTATAACTATTGCAGTTTTTGGTTCCGCCATTTGATATATCACAAAAACTATCTACATGCCATTCCGAATCGAATGACACCTCGCTCATATTTTTCCGAGACTCTCAACAAAAGTTGACTAAAAAGGCACATGTTGACCAGACTAAATGCTATTTCTTTCTCAGAAGAAATAGGTTTGATTCCTTCACGTGAATCAACTCCACCGCAGTTTTGTGGGCTCCCAATGCTCGTTGAATGTGATTCACAGTCCAAATTTGCCTGGGTATGGAGATGTTCATTGAAAGGATCGAAAAAAATGGTTCTACATCTTGTAGAAAGTCTGTAAATCCCAGTTCGGGTACTTTTTTTTGATGGGCATTCGTGCCGTATGTTAGTTAATGAACTCCTTGCAATTGTCATTTGTTTTGGCATTAAAATGAAAATTTCTGAGGTGTAGGAAAACTTGAAACAATGACGTCTAAGTAAAGATGGTTGTGCTTTAAGTTGGAATACAGTCGTTGATTACTTTAGTTATTCTCGTGAAACAGCTGAAGTAATTGCTTCACACAGTGATTTGATCCTTGGTGGCAAAGATAAAACAGTTCAAATCGATGAAACGTTTTTAACTAAACGTAAATATGAGCGTGGACGTATCACTGAACAAATGACCATAACTGTTCTTGGTTGATATTGGAAGAAAGACAAGACGAGCTTTTTTTTCGAGTCAATAGTAAATCAAAAAAGGAATTATGGCCGTATATCAAAAAGTATGTTGATTACAACACTTCTCGACTATGCACAGACAGTGCAAGACAGTATCATGGAGTTGACAAAAGGTTTTCACCCGATACTGTGCATTTGCAAATCAATCATAGTAAAGGAAAATTCGTAAGCACATCTAATCCGGAAGATACCATCAATGATTTGGAGACCCAAAACAAACTCTTGAAAAGAACAGTTATGTGTCGCAGATTAGATAAGCTTGTTCATCAGTACATGGTACTGCATTTTTACAGGTATAATTGTTTAGAGAGCAATTATTCCGACGAGGGTTCGCAAATCATGCATCTTCTTCTTGATACAAAAAATGTCTATCCAGGAGTAGTGAATGGTGAATTGCAGGAAGGATTATTTTTGAAGGAGATTGATCAGCCAGATCCACTGATAGAAGATGAAACGTCTATACTTTCTCCTGCAAAGAAACCTCTACTTGAAGAGCATGTAATGATCGAGACCGATAATATTGATTCGGCTATTGATGAAGCATCATCTGATGTTGATTATCAGTCAAGTGATGCTCTATTGAGCCTCCCCCCCCCCCCCCCCCCCCCCCCCCCCCCCCCCCCCCCCCCCCCCCCCCCCCCCCCCCCCCCCACGATACCTTCCTGTGGTGCAATCCGAGTATAGACAATGTTGTCTGTAGCAAAATCATCTCACTGAAAAAATCAGATAATTTTTTTTACTTCATCCGGGGTGCTTCGTCGTTTTTGGGATTGATCATAAATTTAAAAATCATGCTCTCGAATTCATCATGAACAAAGTTTTACGGTTGTCATTGTTTCTTTTATTTCGAAATCATCCCGATAAAAAATAAAATTTTCACCTTTTTTTAAAATTTGAACATTGATACCTCGATAACTAATCAGAATATTAAAAAAATCAAAATATCAATTTATTCCTTATTTTCGTTTTATTTTTCGAAAATACAATGAATTGTGTCAAAAAAAAAGTGAACAAAAATGTTTAAATCTTCGATTTTTGAGTATCGATCTATCGAAAACTAAGCGTGATATCGAAAAATTTTATTCTTCGTTTCGGTCTTATTTCGTCGAGTTCTATGCGAATCTGCCTTCAAATCGCGACGCTGTAAAAACCGTAGACGTGCCGCACTATCAAACAATTCTTATAGATAGGTTGAAAACGCCAAGAGAATTCATAAGCTCTAATAGATTGGTATGAAAATCTATGAAGAGAAGCACCAGATCTCGTAGGGATTTTTCAAAATTCGTGAGAAAAATTTCGTCTGCCAATTTTTCGATATGGAAATCCATAGGAATCAATATTATTGCCCAGTGGAATCCATATTGATTTTTATATGAATTTTTCTATACTTCAGTGTCTTCCTAAATATATTTTGAACAATTCATTGGCATGTTTTAGATGTGTATTCGTATATGATTATGAGGTTTTCCTATCAAAATTGAACTAACTCATAGATTGAAGTTGGTTATGAAGGTTCTCAAGTATTCGTAACGCGTGAGCATCGGACAATTGTTTATAGCAAAGATACCTTTCGGAAAATAGCTGTTTCATTGGTACACTTATTATTCGAGAAAAAGGTTTTATTAATTAGCAATTTAAGAGGCAGGAAAAACGAGATAGACAAAAATTCACCATACAGACCATTATTGCTGTTATTACGGGTGAACTAAAAATTTGATGAAAAAAATGAGTGTTCTATTTTCTAAAGCTATCTTTGTTGCATAGGTGAGGGACACGATGTACTATAAAAAAAAATGCCTATGAGGTTGTTGGAGAGATTTTTTTTCATGCACAGTAAATTTATTCAATCGAAAGCGTGTGTAAACAAGTAGCGTAGTGATTATGTGAACTTTAGAACGAATTTCTTGAAGACTATGTGATTTTTTTTATTACTCAGTTATTTTCATTGATTGACAGCACATTGAACACCTTTTTTTCTCAGAAATTGTATCAAATACAAAAAAATTTTTTGCTATGGCAGTGAACTATTTTCATGAGTTGACTGTCATGAAACGTAACAATGGTGGAGAACCTGATGAAATACCAACTCCATAGCCGTATTATCGATATCTGCTATTTTATAAGAATTTGAGATTAATTTTTCCAACTTAAGTAGAGATAATGTTTGGTAGTATTGTTCATTGATATGAGTAACGAATGATACCTGTATTAAATCAAAACAAAAGTTGATCGCAATGCCTATGTATTTGTTCTTACAATGTGATTAGTTATGCTACTTAATAACTGTGATGGGTATAATAATGAACTAATCCGAATATAGTTGACTTATTCGGTCATTCCTATAATTTACTGTTGTCTATAAGCTCTTTGAGCGCAAAACTGATTTTTGCGCTCATAATCATTGTAGAAAAAATTTAATAGAACGAACATTTTTCTGTTGGTTAATCCGTTGCAAACATCGAACGAGATAAATTTTACTCTTTTAAACAAAAGAGTAAATCATATGCGGTAAGATACATTGTTTCTCCTCCAAAATCATACATATGTGAAAAAATATATTTTCAAGTGCAACAAAGAGAATGTTATGTACACCATATATGATATAGATTATATGCTATAATATAATTTACTACACAAACAAATTTCATGTTTGTGAAGAGAACAAAAAGTGATATGAATGCAATATGCTGTTACCTCTTGATGGGAGTTCGAATTGTTAATTAAGTCTTGCGGGGTTTAATGAATATTCAGATGATCTCTCGATTGTGGACGTGGAGTTTGATTGATTGATTGATCGTATCGTTGATGCTTGTTGATCGTCGTTGATTTTTATATTGGAATATTTCCTAATCGAAACGTATTAGAAGTAATTTAATTCAAATAAGGTTCCGAAAATGGTAGGGGATTGTGTGCTATGCCACTGCTACGCACAGGCGGAGGATTTGCATGTTGATTGAGTTCACTTGATTTTATTTTCGGTGATTTATTGATTTGTAACTCGACACTTAGATTATTAATACACGTAATAGTAATCGACAAATTCCACTTTCAATTGAGAGTTCGTTGCATATGTGTGATTTAGCTGCTCTGTAATCGACTGTCAGAACTTTGGTCGACGTTAATGTTTATCAAACGATGTTGATAAGCTAAAAAATGGTATCGAACTAAGGTGAAAATGGAGAGGGAGAATTTGTATTTATATCGATTTTATCGATGATGGAAGGATATGATGGACGGATATTCGTCAGCTATTTTTGTATGAATTCGCGAACGTTTTGTGGTCCCACATATGGGCAAAATTTTGGGTTTGCTGAATTTATATATTTCTTCTTCTTCGTGGTATTCCCACGTAAGGGAATCCATTGATGTTCTCAATTCAGGTGGACTCGATAGCTATTTGGTCGGTAAATTCTGAGTGAATGTATCGTATTGAATGTAGCGTATCTTATGAATTATAGAATATTTATTTTCAGGGAATCAGAGATTATTCATTCATTTCAATAGTGCAATTGTGTATGGATTGAAAACTGAGATGAAGGGATGGCCAGTACGTAACAATACTATTAGCTAGATGCAGATATATACTTTCTTGTCTATAAATCAATATTGAAATTATATGAGATGTATATACAGACTACATATATTTTTTTGTTGCAGAAATATTTCATTTCATATGTTTACATCATATATTTGTTTTTCTCATACTCCTTATACTCATGACTGATGATGAACATGCACATCTAAACCTGTTTCTAGATTCATTATATTTTCTTTGTGAAATATTTCCAAATCAATTTACTACATTGGTATAATTCATCATTCTTGCAAGAGCTCTCCGTTTTCGACGTATCTTCCGATATTCTGGTAATTATACTTTTCCTTCAGTGCGATCTTTGATGTTTTGCGAAACCCGAAAAAAATCGACGCCGTTTAGAATGAAGTGGAATTTACAAGATACCGTGATAGTATAAGTTCGAAGTTTTCTGATCACCACTCGTTGACAAAGGCGGTGATATCGAATGCTGTGAAATACAGTGGATGAAGCTATTAGCATTTAGACGAGCTGTCGCCGCAACCATTGTCATTCTCATCCAACTCGACTACTACCATCATCCCAACCTGTGATTTTTCCACCTCGTTGTGACACCCTCCGGCGCCATACCAAGCCTCCCTACTCTCAGCTCTATTCAAAGCTCCGCCATCACCTCTCCGCCTTTCCTTGTAACATCCTTGCCCTGCCATGCATATGTTTCCCTATCTCCTCTCTTGCCTCAGAGTTCTCGTCACTGAAATGCATACCGATGTATCTCCATCTCGCAAACTAAACCCCCAACATTTTCAACCTATCAACTGTATGTATGCATAGATATACAACGTAACATGATTATCCTCTTTTCACCTAAGAGCATATTTCATGTATTTCTAGATGGAAAGTATTTTTGCAAGTCGGATATGTGGATTACCCACACCACAACATACTCTATATACATATGAAATAATGGCGCTTATATCAATCATTATCTTTTTCTGTTGAGCACATCGACGCACTTACATACGCGTTTACTTAAGTTTCTAATGGAATCACATCCAGAATAGGAGAATAATTACATTCATTTGAAAAAAAAAGTGGAATGAACGAACGCAAACATATGGTTGACTCCAAATTACTTTCCTATCTGCTCTGAAGCACCAAATCCGTTCGGGAATAATTCATACTATTTTTTTTCAAATCATTTTTTGTCACAATGCATTTTTCCATGGCGAATATCTTGAAAGTCGTAAAATGTGAGAGAGGATCGTAGTAATCGTTCATGGAAAAAATTCTTGAAAGATATCGAAATATTTTCTGAACGTTTAAGGCGTCTTCTCACTTTAGAAATTAAAAAAAAATCGATTTTTTTTTTTGTTAATTTTGGAAGTACATATCATCAAAAATGTTATGTCAAAATTTCATAAAGATCGGACGAGTCTAACTACATTTTCGGGCGGCCGTTAAGTGACTACCTGATTAACCCGAGGTAAGGTTTATCCATGATTTTTCTGCAACCAAAACTTTAAACGCGTTTATCTCAAAACAAGGGT
>JAPYZF010001896.1:0-10002 GCA_030523045.1 Meteorus cinctellus
TTATGTTCAGGAGGTCTTAAAACGTCGAGATCTATGAAAAACTCGACTTTTTATTTTCGGGGTAAAAACAATAACTTCCTATCGGGAAGTTAAAAATGAGATATATATTTATGTTTCAAAATTTTTCTCTCCAAAAAACATACAAACTCTTAAAATTCTCTATAGAGAAAATAAAGATGAAATCGCTCGTTTTCACACGGTTTCGAGAAATTCTAAAAAAAATATGAAAAACTAAAACTGGATAATTCTTCCTTTTTGTCCACCGGTGTTTGAAAGTATTTTGGAGATTGAAGGAGATAGAACGCCCCCCTCCCCCCGTCCTCCCTCTCCCCCTAACAAAATGAATGACAGAAAATGAAACTAGAAAATACGTTTTTGGTGGCTCTCGTTTTTTCAAGATATTTTGGATACTGAAGAGCGATAAAGCAGTTAAAACAGTAGAGAGAAAAGTGGAGGGGGAACGGTAGAGCCGTATATCCATAGGAGCGGCCACTGATCCAACGGGCCCCATGCTAATTTTTTTTTCATTTTTAATTGATAAATATAGTTTTCCAAATACCTAAATCATCTCCAATCGATTTTCCAAATTATTTCTGATCGATAAAAGAAAAAAAAAAATTCATCGCCATGTTTGCTAGCTATACGCTCAATCAATTTTTATTGATCATTAATTACGTATAGTTTTCCAAATTACAAAAATGATTTTCCAAAATTGTCCAAATGATTTCCAAATTATAGGATATAATTACATTCTAAAATATTTGTCAATGATCCCCTGGAGCGCTATTGGTCAGCGCTTGACCAGGGAAGGTGAATAGGTGCGGGCCTCAAATTTCCGCACCCCAAACATGAAAATTGAACACAATGCTGAGAGAAAAAATTCAAGGTTCTACAGCTGACATTAATACAGTCGTAAAAAGTACAGCAGATTGCTTGCAAATATCCGGAGCAACAGTGAAACCCGTCACAATACGGTGGATAAATTCTCAAATCTTATCTATGAAGCCTAAAACAGGGAGACCACCAATTCCATTTGAAGAATTTATGCAAGGATTAATTGAGCAAGAAGTCTACAATTTTACACAAATAAAGAATATTGTTCTCTTGAAGCGTTGCATTAAATATTAAATATTTGTATCAAGTTTATGACTGTCGAAAGGAAGCTTGGAATATTTTTTATACAGATGAAACTTGGTGTGGTGCTAATCATAGTAGAAAATATGGTTGGGTGGAAATTATACAAACTCTGGAAAGTAGTGATTTCGATTATTATCGGAATTTTGTGCGAGAAATTTTTAGTGAGCGAAGTGGATTTGTAACACCATCAGGAGCTGGTAAATGTGTAATTATTTTACACATGGCCAGTAAGGACGGTTTTGTTGAAGGCTGCATGAAATGGTCCATAGGACAAAAAGATTCTGGCAATTATGACGATGAGATGAATGTGAAGCATTACGAGGAATGGTTTCGAGAGGTTTTAACTAAACTTCCGAGTAAATCAATCATTGTTTTAGATCAAGCTTCCTACAACACTATGTTAGATCCCTATTATGTGAATGAATTCGACGATTTAACGGAATCAATATTATTGAAGTTAGCTCGTCCTCACCATCATTCAAAAAAATATATTTCAGATACAACGACCAAAAAAATTCGTGGTGATGAAGTTAAACTATTGTGGTTACCCGTTGCTCATTGTGAATATAATCCTATTGAACTTGCGGGGGCTAATGTAAAAAATGATGTAGCCAAGCACAATAACACTTTCAAAATAAAGAAAGTGCACAAATTGTGTTTAGAAGCTATGAACAATATTTCCTCTGACTTATGGGCTAACTGTGTACAACATGCCGAAAAAAAATAAGAAAAATCAAGGAAGAAAATGTTACAAATTTCATCTCATATTGAATCACTTGTAATCAGTGTCGGTGAAAATGACGATGAAAGTGATCACAATAACAATGAAGAAGAAAGTGATTTAGATGATCTTTTGCGAGAAATTATTGTTATAAAAAAAATGTGATCAATAACAATTATTTGATATATTATAACTCTGGTACAAATAAAATTAATTTTTGGGATTAAAAAATATGTATATTTTTTTTAGGAATTATTGCAGTAATAAATTTATGAGTAGTATTTTGGTTCAGTCATTATATACATTTCAAAACGAAAGTGAACCGAGAATGCTGATTGTTGGATATCTTGTAGAGAAGGCTCAAAAAAGCTTAACTTCAGATTGTCGACCAAAATTTCCTATGAGCGCTCGCCGCAATTTTGAAAAAGTTTGATTTGTTTTTTTTTCGATAACTCGGCTCTACATCACGATACGAAAAATATGTTCATGTACTTTTTTGTGGCCTTTTGCACGTTCAAAAATTAAGGTTGACTGAATTTTTTACCTAATGTCGACTGCTGTTGAGATCTCGAGTGCGAAAGTGAAAAATCTGAAGATCAGGGTATGTTTTTCTCAGTTTTTTTTTTTCTGGTGATAGATATCGAAATAGCGTTCGCAGTCAAACTCGCACAGCATCTTGATATCTGCAATCAGTTTTTTAATTTTCCTCTTTAAACTAAAATACGTCTCGTAGCACTCCGCAAAGTCGGCAAGTCCGCGTGAAGTATCGTTTTCATATTAGATTGGGCGGCTGTATATGTTGTAACAAATTGAATAGGTACCATGGGCTACTTCTAAGCCACTTTTCGTCGGTAAGCGATATCCCCTACCTTAGTGACCGCCGGGAGAGTTCCGATCCGCGCTAAGTTATACCGACTGATGGGGGGGTGTGATGATGTCAGTGTTACATTTTTACCGAATGATGAGCGGTGCTTTGCAATGTCACATTTTTACCGACAGATGGAGAAGCGATGACATAGAATGCCAACAGATGAATTTTTTCGTTTTCCCATTATTTACTCTCGTCAGCAAGTGCTTTTTGGTCAACTTTTTTCAGCAGTATCGGAAAAATATGAGCGAGGCGTCATTCAATTCGGTATGGCATGTAGAAAATTGTGGAGAAACATCAAGTTCAGCCGGAAAATTTGCAATAGTTATTGACAATAAAATTAAGAAAAAACGGCGGTTTTGTTTTTTGCAAATATCTCAAAAACTAGATAAGATTTTCGAAATCTATAAAAAGTGAAGGGAATCGGGAGAAATATCTCAAAGAAATTTTCTACTCCCGGAACTGTAGGACCAATATTAATGATTTCTCTGGGTGGGGACGAGGGCGGGGGGGGGGGGGGGGGGGGGGGGGGGGGAATTTAATCAACGAAAATGACAAAAATATATTTGATATAAAAATGAAGAAACGAAAAAAATCGGGGGCTCACTAAACAGATGAACGAACAATAATCCACCTGAAAAAAATTTTTATCGGAATTTCTCAACGAGTTATGCAATAATTAATCAACAATTTTTTCCTGCTTGAACCTGAACATTGCAGGTGTGATAATTGTTTAACTATAAATTTGAGATTTTTTTGCTCCTTTAGAGCTATTCTTGACAGGCTTCGGAGTAGGTCCCTGTTAGGAAAATTCGAAAAATTGTCTTTTTCAGTATTTCATCAACAATTTCTGTTGTTGCAAAATTAAAAAGTGAAATTAATCATTGAAACAGAAATTTTTTTCCAATTATTATCAATGATCCATTTTTTCGCCATCTGAAGGTCCACGGAAATGATACTTTTGAAATGTTATCTGCAATTTCGATTACTATGCAGCTATATATACTGACATTACTAGTCAGCAGCAATGCAAGCTACAAAGGAAATTAAATGCGTGTGTCCGATTTATTTTCAAAATATTAAAGTACGAACACATTACCCGTTACTATAAAGATCTGCGATGGCTTACTTTGAAAGCGAGACGTGATTTATTTTTATCGTGCTTCATCTACAAAGCATTGTATTCAGATCAGAAGCCTCTCATTAGTAATAATTTGCGATTTCTCGATACTCGACTACCTAGAGGTGATATACGTCAAGATCGACTTGTAGTGCCACGTTGCCATAGTGCAAAGTATGACGAATCGTTTTCAATCAGTGCAATTAAGGTGTGGAACAGGTTACCTGGACACTGTACATCCCAACCGACATTTCTCGAATTTAGAAATTCTTGCTATAATTACTTATTAAGTACGGAGGGCACATGAGTTGGTGATGTTTAATTATGTTGATGAATGGGTGTATTTCCGTCCATTCACTATGTATTAACTGTATAACTATACTGTTAAAATCTATGTATAATATTGAATAGCCGCAAAGAGCCCAGACTCTATGGCCAATTAATAAATAATAATAACAATAATAATAAACTAATGGAAATTTTTCTTCTTCGTTTTTGGCATGTTGTACACAGTTAGCCCATAAGTCAGAGGAAATATTATTCACAGCTTCTAAACACAATTTGCGCACTTCCATTATTTTGAACGTTTTATTGTGCTTGGCTACATAATTTTTTACATTAGCCCACACAAGTTCAATGGGATTATATTCACAATGAGCGACGGGTAACCACAATAGCTTAACTTCATCACCCCGAATTTAATTGGTTATTGTATCTAAAATATATTGTTTTGAATGATGATAAGGACGAGCTAACTCCAATAGTATCGATTTCGTTGAATCGTCGAATTTATTCACATAATCCGGTACAGGCACTTGTCCTTTTACTAGACACTCAATGATGCTTTGTTTCAGCTATCCCGCGGTTGGATTCCGGTAATCTGGATCTAACATAGTGTGGTAGGGAGCTTGATCTAAAAAGTATAATTGATTCAATCGGAAGTTGAGTTGAAACTTCTCGAAACCATTCCTCGTAATGCTTCGCATTTATCTCGTCGCGATAATCGCCAGAATTTTTTTGTCCTATCAAAAATTTCATGCAACCTTCAAAAAAACCGTCTTTACTGCCGATGTGTAAAATGATTACACGTTTACTAGCTCCTGATGGTGTTACAAATCCACCTCGCTCACCAAAAATTTCTTGCACAGAATTTCGATAATAATCAAAATTACTACTTTCCAGAGTATGTATAATTTCGACCCAACCATATATATTCTACTATGATTAGATCCACACCAAGTTTTAGCTGTATAAAAAATATTCCAACCTTTCATCCGATAGTCATAAACTTGATATGAATATTCATCTCGTTGCGCAACTATTCCATCACTTTCCATCAAAATTGGTTTTTTATTGAATTTTTTATACTTGAAATTAACCAGTATCAACCATTTTCGAAGAGTGATAACATCAAATTTCGACTCATCGTCATCATCATTTTTACGCAAACAATCGTGCAACCTTTTATGCTATGCTTTGGAAGAAGGATATTCTTTATTCGCGTGAAAATTGTGGACTTCTTGCCTAATTCATCCTTGCATAAATTCATGAAATGGAATCGGTGGTCTTCCTGTTTTAGGCTTCACGGTTCTACTTCAGCCGATCCGCAGCCAATATATCCGCGACGTTATATCAGCCACATTATATCCTCATGCCACTATATCCGCGACATTACATCCGTGGACATCATAGAGAGGGTACCGTTTCTACAGAAATCGTTTCTACAGAGTGACATTTCTACAGGGTCGTTTTTACAGAATTTGGTTCTACAGAGAAATAGTTCTACATGGTTCGATTCTAAAGGAAAGTAACCGCGAAGGTTCGTTCCTACAGAAAATAACCACGGAGGTTCGTTTCTACAGAAAATAATTCCAGGAATTCGTTTCTACAGAATATAACCACAGAGGTTCGTTTCTACAGAAACTAATTTCAGGAATTCGTTTATACAGAATATAACCACAGAGGTTCGTTTCTACAGAAAAACAATCGTACGTAGGTACATTTTTATAGAAAAATGATCTCATGGACATATTTCTATAAAAATGAGTGTTCCTTAAAGATTTAGGTTTTCGCGTCCATGGACTACGTTGAAAATCCAAAAGATTTGTTTAAATTAAAAATGCCTGTCCAATACAGTGGTTTGAGAATAAAGCTTCTTGTTTATTGAACGAATGATGAATATCGAATCAGGACCTAGTTATTCAACATTACATGGTACACATGGAAAAGGACAAAAAGATTTCAGTCATCTTTCGGCTACACGCCTGCTGCTGCTGAGAAACAAACATCTTGGAAATCAATTGATTGAAAATCAATATGAGTATCAGGAACGTCAAAGTTCATGGAGATGCGTGAAAAATAAATGGAATCAGAGAATAATCATTCGAAAATATGAATAAATAAAAAAATAATAAGCAACACCTCTTCATTAACTCATTAACCAATTAAGACCCAAGAAAAAACTGGGCTAAATAGCCCAAAATTAACAACGATATCCATAGGCAAATTGAAAAAAAACCCGTGTTTTATTTGTTCTATTTGGCCACCACGACCACGACAACGACCACGACCACGACCTCGTCTTATATCGCGTAAGGCTATGATAAATACATATCAGTGAACAACAGATGGACAAGAAGGTAATAGCAAGGCTAAAATGCGGGAGTTAGTGAAGGGGAAGTAGGTATTGGGAAAGACAAAAGGGGAGAGTGAGCAGGTTGGGCGGCAGATAGGAATAAGATCTGAGGCATTTGAGTAGTGAGTGTGAGACGATAGATAAGTAGGAGGGAGGAAGAGAAGAGAGAGCGGATGAAACAGAAGTAAATGGAGAACATGGAATGGAAGAGCGCGGTGCGGTCCATATGGACGTCCGCGCACTGAGGTGAGAGGAGAGGGGAAGAGATCCTAGTTTTCAAGTTCTGAATAAGACTAGGCGTAAGTGGTGTATAAGGATTTGTGAGGCCGCCGGGGCCTTAAAACGCTATTGTTAAGCCACGAAGCTCGATAGAGTAAATATATAAATCACAAGTTGATATATTCCAGATCCATGTGATAAATGTTCTGATAAATACAAAAAGCCATCAAATATGTACCTGGCTCAACAATGATGGGCTCTCCGGCAGCCATCAATCCCGGTGCAACCACCGCATCTTCTTGGAGGGGTCCTGCAATGAAGAAACGAATTTGCGAATGTCATATGAATCATTTTTTATCAATTTATCACCTAAAAATGATTGCAGAAGAACAAAGATCAAACAAGAGTATTGGACTTGTAAAATCCAATATTCATATAAATTGTAAAGTGCAATCATTTTGTTGGAATCTGACGTATCAAGGAAAAGCAAGTATAAGAGTTGTAATAAGCGCACCAAAAATTCTCTTAGGGTGCATCTAAATTTTTTATTTGTTTCCGAAAATTGTTATAAGGCTCGAAGCTTCATTAAGAAAGCAAATCCAAATTAAGGCTTTATGCCACTCTGGAAACCCGAAAACCAACTACTTCTTTGGTATTTTTTTTGGACGAGAACAAATATATTACCAATAAAACGAAGTTTATCACATTTTTGTATATGTAATAAAAAAGGGCTTGCAAGATAACTCTCTGAATTTCTATCCGATTGAGTTTAAATGTTAGCTGTAGCTTCTCAATAAGATTTTGCAGAGAACGTCTTACAGGTTTGGCCAAACATTGAAAATAATACAAGTTATTAACAAAAAAATGGTCATTTTTTTGTGAACAAAAATCGATTTTCTTTTAAAAAGATCGCCATATTTTCAAAAATCAATATTTGGCATAATCCGTACGACATCCTTCGCGAAATCTTATTAAGAAACTACAGTTAAAATTCGAACTCAATTGGATAAAAATTGAGCGCGTTATCTTGCAAGCTCTTTTTAAAAATATGTTTTTTTGACGTCTGTAAGCCGCTATTCTGTATTTTTAATGAAACATAAAATTTTCTAGCTTATTACATACCTAAATATGTGGTGAACTTTGTTTTATTAGTAATACATTTTTACCGTCTCAAAAAAATACCAAAGGAATAAGTCGGTTTTCGGGTCTCTACAGTGGCAGCCTTAAGAGGAATTCTAACTCTAAGTTAAAAAACTTGGTTATCACGAGTTAAATTGTATAGCCTTTCAACAAAATTACCTGTTGACGCTCAGATTGTGTTGGGCATCTCGAATATGCGTGTCCCTCGCCATATTGCGGAGTGTCCGGGGTCGTCTCGGTCGCTCGCCATTTCTGAGTCGTGTGAGGTCAATTCCTTGAGCAGTAATTAACTCCACAAGATGCTCTGGTGAATCAAATGTAAAATCACCAGGAAAATAATGGAAATCCATGTAAAATCAAAACCAGGAAGTAGTTGTGAGAAGGTTAGAAGTTGAAGTGAAAGAAGTGGGGGAAGAAGCAAAAGATAAAAAGAGGTGAGAAAAATGACGGCGAAGATTTGGGTAAGTGGAAACCGTAGAGAAAAAGAAACGGATGGCGAGTGCCAAAAACGGAAGAAGAAATGGACGATAATACGAATAAGAAAAGCGAAGACGACGAAGGAAATATAGAAGGTTATAAAGCAAGTAACACCCTGTATAAGATGAATGAAAGGGTGGCGAAAGAAGGACGGCGATGAAGGGAGACGGAACGAAGGGCGGAAGGATAATGGTGGAAGAGAAAAGATGAAATTATACCGAAAAGGAAAAAAATATGGGAAAAATATGACAAAGGAAAGTGAACAAGGCGTCAAAATGAGACTCGAGAAAAAGAGAATAGATCCGAAAAGAAGCGAAGGAACAGTAGAGAAACAGGAATAAAATAAAAAGAGAATCGGGTAAGTGGAGGTGAAAAAAACGGAGAGAAAAACATAAGAAATGAGGACAAAAAAATAATAATAGAAGAATGATATGAGAAGCAGGAAGCAAAGGGAAATGGGAACAGACGGAATGAAAACCAGTAAAAGCCGAAAAGTACCCTGAGCGCTAAGAGTAAAGGTGGGAGATAAAAAAAAATAAAGAAGTGAGAAGAAAGGCAAATAGGGCAAAAGAGAAAAAACCAGTAAAATAGGAGGAAGAGAAAACCAGTAAAAGCCGAACGGTAGAACAAGAAGTGAGAGGAAATGAGTAAAGTGGTAAACAGGAGGATGCAGTGAAGGATGCGGAGAAAGAAGGCAAGGAAAAATCAAGAGGATAGAAGGATGCGGAGAAAGAAGGCAAGGAAAAATCAAGAGGATAAAAACGCAACAGAGGCGAGAAGGACGAAGAACGTAAAGCGTAAGGGTGGTAGGCGAAGAAAGAAGACAAAGATGAGGAGAACCAAGAAAAAGGGGGTGATTTAAATCAAAAGAAAAGCATCCTAGGGGAAGCAGAATGCATTTTAGTACAATGGAATAGTGACAAACCAATGAATTGCCAGATATTGGGATGCAGCCCTCCTAGCTTTCACTTTGCTTCGTTATGGAAGGATTCCACCAAATTATTTGTTCGGATGAGACATCCATACATCCTAAGAATATCAGCGAGGGGGGCCCGATACCTCCGAAGGTACAGTATAAATTGCAGAATCGCTGGGTGCGCTTCTGCAATCGTATCTGCAATTTCGGCGAGTATTTCCAACCCCTCAACAAATCTTGGCGCTGGAGCTAGCGGAAGCGTTATCGCCAGAGCCAACAAGTTCGTTGGAGCATTCGTTACTAGAGCCTTTAAGAAAATATGTGTCTTGATGAATGAGAAAAATTATTACATAACAAATATGAAATATACTCATAATTTCTTAAAGAATCGCATGTTTTCGATCGTTTTCAAGCTAGATACTTGTAATTGAAGAATTTTAAAATTGAGGTTATATTCACTAGTACTTCGAGTGTGCTATTTCTGAATGTGGGTTCAAAATTGAGTTTCGTCCACTAGAAAAATAAATATGGCTGTTGTTAAACAAAAAATACGATTCTTTGGCGTTAATGAGTTAAGAAAACAGAGTATGTAAATTAACATTAAACAGGAAGTGTATAAGGCGAAAAAAGCCATCCAGAAAAACAATACCTGTGAAATGAATAAAACTGCAACTACTCACTGTATTGGAAAAATATCACTATATTCGTACCTGGTTAAAGTGGAACCAGCATCCGTGGAGTTGTACTTCGGGAAATACTTCGCGCAGCG
>JAPYZF010001951.1:0-12370 GCA_030523045.1 Meteorus cinctellus
TTTTCTTTTTTGATTCTCCTCTTCAAAACGTTCTTGTTATCCTTTGAATAAATAAAACGTATTGAATCTTTCAATCGTGTGCTCTCTGTCTGCATAGATTTTCCAACCAAATTTAAAAATGAGATTTTTAATTACCACTTTCATCTGAGACGCATCTTTGATTTGCAGCATAACTTCTTTGGCTACAGCTTTAGTTGCCTTCTTTAATTCTTTCTGCAAGAATAATACAATGTCAGCTAATACAGATAGAAATTTTATCGCCTACACTCATCCATTTAACATCTCATACATTTTTTAAACATTTATAATGTCATTTCTATATCCGATTATTGTTTCAAATCGTGTTAATACGATTTGCAGGCAAGTATGTGTATATATATTTCCGTGTTATTGTTATCCCTTTTTACTACTTCGGAAAATTCGTTACTACAATATCGCCTCAGTTTTGGTAGACTTTATGATTATCAATGTTTTTTTAACCGCTATATTCAGTCGTTAATCTGCCGTACTCTCATTTTTTCAAACAACAATACTTACTGTCGTCAATAAATTCTATATCGTATCAGCATTATTTAATATCATTTGAATTAATTCTTTCTTTTTGCGGTTTTGTTTTTAATGTCACAACAAACAACTGAGACATTTTTTGCGCGATATATACTCATCGATAATGCTGTTAAGGATGTTGAGTCTTATGAAATTTGTTAATAGTATAACTGTTCAATGAATAGCTTCTCAATCGTCGTGAAATTTGTACACGACCTCCTGAATACTTCATGTAAAAACATGCCAAATTTTCATAATTTTATCATCATTACTTTCAACCTTCTTAAGGGATGAAAGAAAAAATGATGATAACATTCTGAAAATTTTGTTGTTTTTGTATGAAGTACCTAAGAGGCCGTGTAAAAATTTCAAGACGATTAGGAAGCTCGTTATTAAAAAATTAACATCTTGTTAAGTACATTTTTTTAAACAAATAAAAAATGTTTATCAATAAACTATGTTTTCGTTGCTTTTAGTATATTGTTTGTTAATGTTAATTGTTCAATAACGAGCTTCCTAATCGTCGTGAAATTTTCACACGATCTCTTAAATACTTCATACAAGAACATATATCACAATTTCAGAATTTTATCATCGTTTGCGATTTGGGACTTAACATCCTTCAGTTGATGAAAATGTTTATCAGACGATCTCATTTCGGTACACATATAATGATTTAATTCCAACATCATCTAAGCCCACATGCTTTGGCTTCAGGTTTTCGTTTCGGCAAGTTTTAAAAAACGCGCCAACTTCCTCGTTCCATTTAAAAACGAGAGAGCTGCGAACACTGCCCATGCATCACCTTGACTGTGTTCCCAAATTCACTGGCAACACTATCTTATATCCTCAAGTACATATTACCCGCAGAGGTTTCTCTCTGTAAAAGTAGCACTGGCAGTTGCTGGCACTGAATTTTGGAACACGCACCCCTTTTGTGAAATGTTGGACACGGGCTGAAGGTCTGAGAGAAGGGGGAACTTCCCCCCCCTTCATGCGTTTCATCGTCTGTGCCACAGCCCCAGCCCACAGCTTCTTCAGTTTCATTGCATCCGTTGATCTGTGTGTATAGTACATATTAACGAGTCGAAAATGTTGTTGATAATGGTTGTGTCTTTCTATTACTGTTTTTTTTCTCCATTATACATGCACCCTCTACTATTATATCAATTACGTTGTCACATTCGTTGTTATTCACAGTTAAACATTTTCGGCTCCTTATTAGAACTGTGCCACGTTTTGGAGTTACTCCTTTTATCACAATGGCGACCAGCCAAGCTGTTATATTCTGAGACGTTACCTACACAAAATATGGTTTGAGTACATTTTCACCGACGAACAAGAAATACCTTTTCTTCAATCGCGGTAAAGCAATTGTTCAAAACAATACTTTTTATTCGTACATTTTTAAGGTAAATTTCTACTTCGTTTAGTCAAATTAGTTTTAAATTCTCATAATACATTTACGCGAAGTTCAAAGCATTATATACAATTATTCAAGGGTTATTTCTGTTACAGCATTCCTCGTTGTAAAAATGTCAATAACAGAGGATTTGAGATATCATGAACTGATATCTACAAAATAGAACGATGTTGTGTTTCAAACCAATTTGCAATGTAAGTACCGACTCAAAGCCATATGGTTGAACAACATATTTTAATCACATTTTCTATGGTTGAAGTATTCATAAAAATTTCACTTTTCCCCTCACATGATATGCACGCAAGTAATATCTGAATATTCCTGTATTCTTCATTAAATGACTAATTCACATGCGTCAACTTCTATATCTTTACATATATGCATCAACAAAATTTGTACATCCTTCTATTCTTAAAGTGCACCAGTAATAAAATAGTTAACATTCAAAATATATTTTGAATAAATGTACCAAAATAAAACCATTGAAAAAGAAAATTTTCATTCGATATTATCATGCATGGAATTTCATACCTGTAATAATAAAAAAAAAGGTCTGGTTTTCATTGGCATACGTGCAATTTGTGGAATAAATGCCATGCCGCTGAAGAATTAGTGTACAAAACTTTTGCCAAAGATCCCGTTTCTCCCAAAGCAATAACTGTCCAATTTTAATATTCATTCGACTCTATATCGCATGCAGTATCGTATGAAAGATGAAAAATCGAACATTATTCTGCACGCTCTTCTCATCGTCCGCCGTTTTCTTAGCATTCTTTTTCTGTCCTTTTGTTATCAGTGGACTGTGAATGGTATTGGGCGAATCCATGAAGTTTCTTTTCCTCGGCACTCTGTGTCCACGTCCCAGCGTTTTCTCGACAGCAGTCTTTCGGAAGCATTCTTCCTCCGTTCCTATATTAAAAACCCCAATTGTTATATAAAATCGTGATATATTTGCAGATTTAAGCCCCGTCTCCACGACGCTGGTTTTGCTGCTGGATTGGTTGTTGTGGGTCCCAAGTTGGCTGTAGCGCTAGGCTTTAGTGCAGCCATCCGCGGTCCCCGCAGCAATCCAGCAGCAAAACCAGCGTCGTGGAGACGGGGCTTTACATATATTCGCAATTACATATTGCTCGTACATTTTGTGTGAAGAGTACCAATTTTTACTTACGCCCAAATGCAACTATGTTTATTTTCCGATAGCTGGCTCCTCGCTTCCCATCCTCATGCCGTACACGAAGTGTTTCGATTTGGTTCGGATTCGTTAAAAATTTGGCCAAGAAATTGCTGGTACAGCTTTTCCATTTTTTATCTTTTTTGTACACTATTTCGTCAGTGGGGAAAATTTTGTTTTCATCGTTGCTGTCTTGGTAAGAAACCAAACAAAACTGAACATTCTTTGATGATGCCGATGAATCATTTTCTTTATCGTCTTCCGCCATTATCTCGCTGTATATGAACTTTAATCGTATCTGAAAAATCACAACGTTGCTTGTTTAATAAAATATCGAATTTTCCTCGATGAGAAATATGTTTGTGACAACATTTCTATTTCTCACTATCGAACACGAGATCGTATGTCACATAACCTTTTTCTGTCATGTATTAGAAATCGTTGTTGTAATTTGTAAATTAGTTATTTACTCGAAATTATTACTTATTTTTTTAAAACAACAAACAACAATATAACGTCTGTATTAATCGCATTCACAAATTGTATTTCAGCATCAAATCTGGTAGCACAAACAGCCGGCACTCTTTTACTCTTGTTTATTCTTCGACCGAATTCTCAAACACAATGTCCCTTTGTCTTATGAAATACATATATGCATATTGTCGATACGTACATTTATTTATTGATAAAGCAGAGCACCTTTCGTTACCGACAGCGGAACGTGTCGCATCTGCTTACGGGTACCGCGGATGTCACATCAATGCTGTGGCGCCATTTACCGCATGCTTTCATCAGCTGTTATACCTGTCACTGCTTTTCACTTTCACGCTTTCTTTTCACTCACGAAAGTAAATAACAAATTATTTATTTCTCAGTTTGTTTTATCATAAAATAAATTTGCTATCAAAGTTAAAAAAATTTGTAATTAAAATGAGTGTGCGATGACAAAAATTTAACAAGGAACAACAGCACGACTGAATAACGCGCATTCTCGCAAGACATCGAAACCACGCAATTGTCTAAGTCGTCAAAGCGTGAAAAAGTACGTATCGTTAAAAAAGGTATTTAAAAACATTGTTTTTGGTTATTATGATGAAACTGGTTCAAATTCAATTTCAAAAAGTGTTCGTAATTGAAATATCGACATAACCTTAAAATTTGTTTGGAAATACTCCATATATTCCGTTGTATATATATATATACCGGTCAAAGTTGCAATAAAATGACAAATTTTAATTTATTTAAGTTATTGATAATAGAAAGTTTTCGCAAAACTAATGTGATAAATTATAATAAATCTACATCGCTGGAAAATATTTTTAAGATTTTTCGCTTCTTATAATTCTCACAACCTAACCGAAAATTCAGTGCGCTGGAGATGAATGCCTATTGTTTTCCTTTATACTTTTATGAGATCATGAAGTATATGGTTTACGCAGCAAGAACTTTTTATTATTCTTCACTGCGCTGACAAATATTCTTACCCAAAAAATCATGGAATATGGTTTACGCAGCAAGAATATTTCTTGATTCTTCAGTGCGCTGACCAATATTCTTACCCAAATAAAATATCAAGTGTAGAGAAAATTAAAAAAACTGTCTGTGTTATTGAAAACAACAAATCTCAATAATAAATGTAATCTTTTTATATCACTTATTAATTAAAAAATAATAATATTAATGAATATGATAAATAGACGGAAAATATTCTATCTATTCCTCTTTTAGTTGTCAATAAACACTCACAAAATTTTCGGTTACTACAATAATATTAGCAATGATGTTGCTAAAACTTGCCAAATCTCTGGAAAAAACACAAAAATGGTGTACAAAAAGGGAACCAAGGACATTTATTCCCGTCAAAAGACTCACTGGATGTCAAATTAAACCTCAACAAAAAGCTGTTAAATAAATCAAGCTTGCCAACTCCAAGAATTAAAGAGGAAAAAGTTGAAATGGAAATCGATTAAAATTAATTATTTAAGAAATACTTGGCGCGACTGGCCGGAGAATGAAAATGTCCGATCGTGCGTCGCGCTAAGTATTTTTTAATTAATTAATTCAAATCGATTTCCATTTCAATTTTTTTCTCTGTAATTCTTCTAAAAAATTCTATCCATTTTTTCAACTAAATAAAATATATGGATTTCATTTTTATCTTTATCTTAATTTAAATAATTAATAGTACGCATAATATATGGAGTTGGCAAGCTTGATTTATATAACAACTTTTTGTTGAGGTTTTATTTGACATCCAGTGATTGAGAATTTATTGTATAGCCTTTTGACGGGAATAAATGTACTTGGCTCCCTTTTTGTAACACCATTTTCGGTGTTTTCCTGACTTTTCTATCCGCAAAGAGAAATAATTGGCTTCGACGCTGCGTTAAAAAAATTATATTGTAGTTCAATATGTGACACACATTCACACACACAATATGCCTTTGAAGATGAGTAGAAATAAAGGGGATTTCCGTATTAAAAATGTTAATGAATAGTAAATCGTTTGTTTTTATGAAAAAATTCTGGAGCGTGACGCACTAGTAGCGTTGTAACATTCGTGTGCTTTTGTTTGTGAAGGTACTTGCTAAACCCCGAAGGAGATTCTGTGAAGCAGCAAAAGAAAAATGACAAATCGTAGGAAGGGCATGACATATGGAACAAACAAAAAAAATTTCAAGGCGAAAAAAAGTATAAAGGCCAATAAGAGAAAATTCATCGAGGGATACCTCCACGCTCATTGAACAGTACCATCAGCGGAGGAGTTACCGCATTATGATTTGGAGCAGGTAAGCAACTAAGACAATTATGGCCTTGAAAAAATATTGCAACAAATTTATGAATTCACGTAACATTATTAGTAAAAAATGTAACATTCATATATTATACAATCTTTAAAGAGAGCCCATCGAAGAGAGCCAGCGACGGGGTTACGAGAAACTACACCTAATGCTGCTTCCTCTTCGCGATCAAACGAGGGAAAGAATTGTGGTGGAAACTCCAATTATGATAGCGAAGGTGACGATAATATTATTGACAACGACGAGAGTAGCGATGATAATGATCATACCGACGTCGAAATGCTCTTCGATTCAAATGACGCAATTGATCATGACGATCATATAGAAGAGTCGAGTATTAATAATGATGACAACAGAATTACCGCAACAGCTGTTGATCAGAATAATAGTGATGATTCACAAAATGACGGCAATATCGATGACGAGGGATCAATTACGAGGGAAACTGTAGTCGACGATGATAATTTCGGCGATAACAACGACGAATACCTTTTTTCTGTCGACGATTACTTTTATAGTGAAGAGGATGAAGAAGACGAGACGACGACGACGACGACGACGACGACGACGACGACGACGACGACGACGAAGACGACGACGAAGACGACGACGACGACGACAACGATAACGAAAATGATAACGATAACGATGACAATACTGAAGGGGCGAATACTCGAGTTTTCAATATCGATCCCGGCGAGATAGTGACAATAAGACCGAATATGAGAGTGAAGTTTTGTTTTGAAGCACTTTTAACAATATTAGGTATATTCAAGTTCATCATAAATCAAAGCAAAATACCTACAACAAAAAATGCTCTATGGAAATGTTTGGGACGAAAAGAAGAAAATTTTCAAACACGACACATCTATTGCCGAAGTTGTCTGCAGGTAATTGGTAAAAATAAAAGACCAATAATTGACTGTTTGTGTGGATCGTCGGGCCCCGGTAAATCTTTGAAAAACACTGCATACTTCATAACTTTAAACCTAACAGAGCAATTAAAAAGAATGTTTGCAATACCGAATTTCATTAAACATCTAAGATATCGGTACGATAGAAAAAAAAGAACGAACGGAATGGAGGATATATTCGATGGTAAACTATATAAGAAGTTGCAACTACCTGGTCAATTCTTGAATCATGAATTTAATTATTCGTTTACAATGAATACGGATGGCTGCCAAGTTGGCAAATCATCAACGGATAGTGCCTGGCCAGTGTTATTAACAATAAACGAACTCCCTCCACACGCACGAAAAAGATATATGATATTACACCACACCGGTATAACGTGGAAGCCATACGATAACGTAACAGTAACGAGTAAATTTATGACAACTACTTGTATAGTAGATTCGGTGGCTAGATACGAAATTCTTAATATGAAAAGATTCGCCGGCATTCACGGATGTACGTTTTGCTACGCGAGAGGCGAAAAACTTGGATCGTTAGGTAGAGTATATCCTGTGAAGGATTTTAGAGAACGTACAGATGCAGAAATGCGCGCTCAAATGAGTAAAGCGACAAGAACCGGTATACCATTATGGGGAATAAAAGGAAATACCATTCAAAAAAGTCTATCTTTGTTTGACCTCCGCAAAAGCATGCTAGTGGACGGCATGCATAACGCTTTCCTCGGCGTTGCCAAGACTATGGTAGAATTGATTCTCGGTAGTCCAGCGACATCACCATGGTATTTCGGTGGTCCCAGAATCCGTACAGCCATTAATCAACGATTGCAAACAATACGAACACCGAGTAGGATAGCGAGAAAGCCTAGGAGCCTAGATTGTTACAGATCGTGGAAAGCCACCGAATGGCGAAATTGGATTCTATATTATGCCGTACCGTGTTTGACAGGATTAATTTCGAACGAATACTTACTTCTCTTTTGCAAACTGTCTGAAGCACTTCATATACTCAACGGTGACTTGTTAAGCGAAGAAAATGTCAATCGCGCTGATAAATTGATCGATCAGTTCGTAAAACAATATCAAATCTTATTCACACGAGACAATATGAGGTATAATTTACACATTCTTCGACACATGATAAGGACTGTTAAAGATTGGGGTCCGATGTGGGTGCACAGCGCGTTTATATACGAAGCTTTTAACAAAAAAATAATAGAATTTTTGCATGGCCCTACCGGTAGAGCCCTTCAAATTATGAACAAATATTTATTGAACGACTTCGCACGATGCGTAATACACGATCCGACAATATCAGATGAAACGAAAAGAAAGGTGATAGCTATTTTTAATACCGGGAAAAAACCTCCTTTTCGCAGTAACGACATCGGCCAAGAAATCGCTGAATTCCAAGGTTTGGGAATGTCTGTAACAACAGATCCTAATCGGTGGCAACATGAAATATTGACTAATGAACAACAAGCGTGTAGCGATAAAATAACTGTATATAAAAGAGCGATAATCGATGGAAATTTGTATAGTAGTCGTCACGGTGAGCGTGAAAATACTAAGAGTTGCAACAAATATATATACTTCAATCAATACACAAGCTAAATACTTGCAGGAAGGTGTAAAAATAAACCTCTCCAAAGGGCAGCCCTTAATATTAATATCAAGAGGTGTCTCATCGCTGGTATCTATTTTCTATTTAAATAACACGTTGAAAAAAATTTTTTTTTGTGTGAATTTTCTACTCTAGCAGTGGCCTATCAATGAAATGGATTCTATACACGTTCTGATAGAAAATTGAACGATCTACAAAAAAGGTCTCTTATATTTTTTCGCTAAAGACAGCCATTTTGAAGATAATCGCATGTAGAGTTCAAAATGTATGGAATTTCCCTTTGTTTTTTCCAAACTCGCGAAAAATCGCGAAATTGAGATTAGGAAGGATCTAGATTTTTGGGAAAGTTTAACCATTTTTCATGATAGTTCAGAAATTTAATTTATTGAAAAAGTTAAATAATAACATTATGATTTTCCAAGTGTTTTTTTATGACAGTCAGGATATTTTCGTCGATGCTCTTTAACTACTTGCATTAAATATTGGAATTGTTCTTCATTTTTAGTCAAGCATGTGTTATATTCTTTCAATAATGCTACGCCGCGTTCTGCCACGTCATTCACGACTTTTAATTTTTTAAAAAACTGCATGTTTTCTTGATAGCTCGAATCATTAGGCCATAATAGCACATCCTTTTCAAGGAAGTCATCATTTAAATCAAATTTTTCGAATAATCTCAAGGAATTTTTTGAAACGAGCTCACTTAAATTTATATTCAATACCACTTGCAGAGGATAGATTGAGTTAAGGCTTCGCTTTTCAATGAATATGGAATTCTCTCGAGTTTTGATTGCATTAACCATTTGCTTTTTAACGTCAACCGATATAGTTTCATCAAACAACCCGAGAATAGCCAATTCTTCATTGAGATACCATAAATGACTGGCCAACTTCTCTGTAGCAACTTTTGAGACTGAGGGATTCTGTTTGTTGTAAAGAATCAAGTTCTGGATTAATTCTAAATCTAGTGCTGGCGCAGAAATAGCAGAAGTGGAAGTGAACCAACATTTTACGTAAAACAAAATAACAAAAATGCAAATTTCTCTCAAATTTTTCTCTTCAGATTTAGTTAGAATGAATTCAGTTCTAAATATAAATATTTTTAGACTGTAAATGGCCTTCGCCATCCACCTCGCATGGTGCATAGCACCAGGACGTTTGAAACGAATGATTTTTCTTCGATTTTCCCCGAGAAATATCAAGGACAGTTCTAAGAGTTCCTTGTAGTCATCTCTTGCTTGAGAAATCTGGAAAGAGTCAAAAAGTAATTGGATTGTGTAATTATTTTTTAAATTATCAACAATGATTATGGAACGTACCTCTAAATGGCCATTGATAAAGGTGACGATTTCATCCTTGTTTTTCACTAACACATTAGCAACAAATTCATCAGTCATGCCACTTTGAAACTTGGACTGATCAATAGAATGCCACTTTTTCAAGAATCTGGAGAATATTGGCACATTTGGACCAGATTTTACAGGCCAATAGTTTTCGAAGACAGCTTTCAAAATAATCTCCAAGATGTGATGGCGACATGGTAAATGAACTAATTCTCGCTGAAGAATTCTCTCTATCTGGACACAGGTTCCGTTTAATTTACCTAATTATTCAATAACAAATATTAGTCGAATCAAATAACGAAGAAATGGATTAATTAGTTCTGTAAATTTATACGTGAGGGAAAGAACAATGAAAGATAAAATATCAAGAATTATGATTTTATAATGAGCCTCCAAAATAAATTTAGTAGGCTTAGAAGGGTTATTTTCTATAATAAACTATTAAATAAGTTGAAAAAGAATCGTGAGGAATAAAATATTAGCATAATATAATTTACCCGTATTAACAGCTGTTGTATCGAAACACATGGCTTTAATGTGCGATGCAACTCGCCATTGATTTAAAGTGGTAATGATGGCTGAGGTTTGACTTTCTGCATCACCTTTATCCATTTTAGGGACGCCAAGCAGTTGTTCAACACCTGAGACAGATAATAAAATTGGAAGCCTTTCCACAGATTTTAGTCCCGTAATATCGTTCAGCAGTTTTCCATCCCAATGCAGAACATAACGGTCGTCAACATTGAATTCATTCTTCAATCCTTCAGCAATACTTTTTCTAAATTGGATCCGGTTTCGATGGACTGTCCGATGACTCAAATTGTAATTTTCGATGTTTAGTCCAATACTGGTTAATGTATTAGCGATAATGAAGGTAGCATTCCTGCTACTAACATTTGCTCTGTCCAATGCAGCACAAAGATTCGGAGTCATCACATTAATTTTAGAAATAGGATTCAGAACGCAAATTTCATCTTCAAAATTTGAAATGGTATGCGATGACTGAGTAGGCACTAACGATGACAATACTGAAGATTGAGTTGGAACATTATTAACATCTACAAGTTCATTTACATCTGGAAGGTGAAGAAAAAGTTAAGATTTTAATTTTTTTAGTTGTTATTACTATTATTATTAGTATTATTATTACGTTAGCAATGAATTATTTCCACAAAAACGGGGCGAGATTAAAAATTATTGATTTTCATACCGAAAATTAAAAATCATAAAAAAATGAAGATAAACGGATAATTACCACTGTGGTCAACGTCCATTGCCTCTTCATTTTCTGCCGCAGCTATCTCAGGAATGTTGTTTATGAACCCATAACGATTCGGCGATTTTTGAGACAAGAAAAATAATTTCTTATCTTCATCAAGAAATTTTTGAACATTTTTCTTCGAGATGTCAAACAATTTCTTCAGGGTTTCTATGAAAACTGTCTCTTTCACTGAATGCGCCGATGATTTCTTACGCTTACAATTTTTCAGCAACAATTTCCACGAATTAAAAATTTTCGTCACTTTTAAAACACTATATTCAAATCGACAAGTAGGAATTCCCGCTTCGTTCCATAGTTTTTGTACTGAAGTAATAGTATTTTTAGCACTCACTTTAATTGTTCGCTTCAGAATACGATGTTCATAAAAAAAAAACAGACATAACCTCTCTTATAGTGGGAAGTTTTCTACCCAGAAAATTTTCACTAATATTACCAATTAAATATATTGAATTGCTCATGATTGCTAAGTTGATTTTTTTTAATTATAAACATTCATACTATAAACAATAAAAAAATCATAGATTGAAGTGAATACAGTTAATATGTGGCAACAACTACTTGATGTGAATTCTTGTTTCCTTTTGTGGAAGGTTAATTACAACTAGTTTGATTAACGGCTGAAACGATAATTTTTCATCTAACTGATCGACCTTAATCGATTTAAAATCGAGTTTAAAAGAAATATCACGCCGCGAAAGAATTAATCATTTTTCTAATATCGATTTCTTGATTTTTCGTGAAAATACCATTCAAATTACCCAGAGAACTAGATTATTCGAGTTTTTAGAAGAAAAAAAAGGGAAATTTCATACATTTTTAATTTTACATGCCATTATCTTCAAAATGGCTGCCTTTAGTGAAAAAATATATGAAACCTTTTTTGTAGAGCGTTCAATTTTCTATCGAAATGTGTCCAGAGTTCATGTCATTAATTCGCAACTGCCAGAGTAGAAATTTCACAAAAAAAAAAAAGTTTTTTACCGTGCTATTCAAATAGAAAATAGATACCAGCGATGAGACACCTCTTAATATTAATATTAAGGGCTGCCCTTTGGAGAGGCTTATTTTTACATCTTCCTGCAAGTATTTAGCTTGTGTATTGACTGAAAAAAAAAAATTTCCTAAAAATGGCACAACCTAATATATACACAGTCACCGATCATTTCACCGAAATTTTATTAATAGTGAGCTTTATAAATGACGAAGAGCAAAGAATAAATGGAGCATTCGTTCAATTGTACGAAGATAATGGTTCATTGGTTGAAG
>JAPYZF010002015.1:0-11135 GCA_030523045.1 Meteorus cinctellus
GTTTGTTAATCAAACGAAAAAACTACTCGACCGATTCGAACCAAAAACTAATCAGCACCAAATTAGGTCAAGCCCTATCGATTGCGTCATCGACCACTCGAATCGCGTAATTAGTTCGGCCGTAATCTGTGACGAGGTAGCACCGGTCATCCTTGTGACTTATTAAAATATTAATATAGCGAGCAAACCTGTCGTCGCTTACCAATCCCTTTGTAGTATTTTCCTGTCATTAAATATGACCAATTAGTTATCGGGGAACAATGCGGGACTGGATAGGGAAAAACTCACTTAAGTAACCTCACGTCGAGGTTACATTCATTCCATTTGTGACAAAATCCGGATTGCAGCGGTACGAAGGCATTGGGAGCTTTCCAACAAGGCGGCATGGTGCGGCACCGTGATACACTGCGAAGCACGGTGAGTGGGTGCTTGCTGGAACGTTGTTATACCTCTTGAAATTGTCGGTAGGAGGCGCAGGCGTGATGCAGACAACTTCGTGGTGCAGGTGCAGCATCAAATGCTCCGAAATGTCCGAAATATATACGTGTTGTGTATCTCACAATCGGATGTATAATTCGATCCAAATTGAACTGGGAAAATGTTTACCGTAAGTAAATCGCAAATAAACATTCCTATATTGATAATTTCTATCGGTTGTTTTTTTCGAATATCACAGAAATGTTTCGACAAAATAATCCATTAAAAAGGGTTTCAAAGGTTATGTTTTATATTGGATAAGTTATTTTGATATTATTTTTAATTTTCAATGTTGCATAGAATTAATAGATATCCATTGATTGCGTTTACAAAGTCACTGAGACATTGTATTAAATTTTTTCTTTTTTTCTTCTCGTGTTTTATGATAGAGTAAAATAAAAATCATCTTGTACCACGCGGTGGAGCATTTGCCCAGTTCGAGTAGCAGGAGTTCGAGCAGCAGTGATGACACAAACATTAATTTTGACGAAAGGAGACGGAATGAAGATTTACTCTTCTTCCCTCTGATTCAACACCTGTGGGGAAGGCAACGAACACGCGTGGAAAATTATCTGCAGCTCGTTGATCTTTGGACCGATGCAGAATTCAAGGAGCATTTGCGTCTTTCAAGAAACACAGCTCAACGACTAATCGGTAAATATAATTTTGTGTATTTATTTTGATTGTGTATAAATGACTATTATAACTTACAACTAAATTACAGATGAATTGCAACAATTAGGATTCATTGCTCAACACACATTTGGTATGGAACCGTTGTCCGCAAAATTGTGTTTCACAATTTTTATGTGGTTTCTGGCGAACACTGAACCATTAAGAACATTGGCAGATCGGTTTAATGTATCAATTTCGTCCATTTTTCGGCTTGTAAGGAGAGTCGTTTCTTGGTTGTTAACCAAATTGGAGGATGTCATTAAATGGCCTGTAGGTGATGCTTTCAATGCAGTTTGTAATGGATTTCTTGGCTTCAGAAATATTCCTGGTGTCGTCAGAGCCATAGATTGTACACACATTCGTATTGAAAAGTCTGCGAACAATGCAAGATGCATTTACAATCGCAAGAAATTTTGTTCTATACACTTGCAAGCTGTTGTTGATTCAAAAACGCGATTCACAAATGTTTACTGCGGTGAACCTGGTTCTCAGCACGACGCTCGTGTGTTCCGCCGATCACCATTGTTTGAAGCTGCGAATAGAGAATGAGAAACATTGTTTCCTCGTCAGTCTTTTATACTGGGGGATTCAGCGTACCCTTCTTTACCGTGGTTTGTTCCTCCTTTCCGGGATAATGGGCACCTATCACTACAGCAAACCGAATTCAATTTTCTACACGTATGGCACTTGAAAGGGCTTTCGGTGCTCTGAAGGGTCGATTTCGCCGAATAAAATTTTTCACGGAATACAGGAATCTCAAGTTCATAACCGATATAACTGTCGCAGCGTGCATTTTTCATAATTGTTGCGTAGATTCGAATGATGAAGTACCGTTAAATGCTGAGGCCATTGATCATGACATTATTCACCACTTACCTGGAGATAATTTAAACGTCAATCGTATGCAAGGCGACCGTCGAATGCAATTGTTTCGAGAATTATTCGACGAAGTAAATTAAGAAGTTTGCTGAGTTGATTAAAAAATATAAGAATGTCATTAAGGATTTCGAGTCTCAAATTGTAAATCATAAGCAAATTCAGAAAGCACATTTTCTTTCAAATTGTATATTTAAACTTATATCGAGTTGCATCGATTCCAAGACATGTTTGTATTATTAAAATTTGTATATTCAATATTGTCCAATAAAGTATTTGCGATGCAAAAATGTTGCTAATTTTATTTTATTTAAGGAAATATTTAAAAATCAGTTCCTTTTTCAAAATAACAGGAAATAATAATAATATTTACCCGATTACTTTTGTTACTCCAATCCAAGTTTTTGTTCAGTGCATGTGAGTATATTTGAACGTTACCAACTTTATCAACAGATTGTGCTGTAGTAATCTTCTTAAATAGATTATTATTGTTGTTACTGTTAGTAAATCAATTAGTGTTGAAGGTATTTGCACAAATAATAACAGTATTTGATTGAATTATGTACAATAAACAGGTCAAAAAATAAAAATACTCAACCATCTGCGAAATATTATTTTTATTATTATTTATTGACTCTTTTCACAGCCTTCTTATTAAATGCATGTAATGCAATGTCCAAGAATGGCTTATAATTAAATCTTACATTTGAATAATCAAGAAAAGGAACCAATATGTATTTTTTCAAACAAATTGCATGAGATATAGAGTGATTTGAGATTTAAAAAACTGTGACACCAATATTTTCTTATCACACGTGAAAAACAGCAAAATCTCAGTCTTTGTCAATGTGATTGGACAGTTATCGAGATGAAAAAGAGCGACGACAAAACTAATGTTTGATAAAAGTTAAAGAACGGAAGTCATCATGTATTTAGCGTACACAGTACACAATGGCAGTTTAGATTTACTGTGTTATGAATAGGATTAGACGATTCATCGGACACAGGGCATGTGTGATAGTACTTATAGAGGTACCGCTTATTACTCGAGACAGAATACAATCGGTCTTGTAATTACGCTGAGTGTTCAATTATTATCCTTCTCAGAATACCTTACTCCCAAAACGTGCCTTAATTCTAAAAATCATATTAATCTGAATCGCTTGTGTCGCAAATGTTTTCTTTGTTGCCCAACAGTTTCTTTAATAAACCCAGTTTGGCCTTTTCGATTTCCATACTGTCTTTGTGCCTGCGTTCTTTGAGTTTCAATTTTTTCTCTGCAAGAGCTTTTTTTTCTTTGTTCCTTTGTTTCTGTAGATCGAGAATTTTTTTTTTGATTCCTAGCACGGTCTTCTTCCCACCCGGTAACTTGATCCAAGTATTGGGACCATTGCGACATCACTTCTGTTTTTTGTTTGGCCATCTTGGACCCGGTTCCATGTCCTGGACGCTTTCTTTTTCCAGCCGTGTCTGCGCTATGTGAGGGGACTGGTTGCATTTCATCGGGTTTGGTTACTTTTTTCACACCGTCACAATCTTCCTTTTTTTTTAACTTGAAAAACATTGTCTTTATGTAATTATTTTGTAGTAAAAAGATTGAAAATGTTTGATAAGCAATGTAATTTTCAATTTGAGGTGAAAAAAAATTTTTTTGCGCAATTTTGTATACTTAAAAAAAAATAAGTTTGTTTAAACTCATTATTTTTGAGAAAAAATGAGTTTCTAATTTTTTTCATATTGTTGCACCACTTCAAAAAATTGAAAAAAATTACTGAGTATAGTGGAGTATAAAAGACATTTTCTGACGAAATTTGGTGAGTGACACCTTTCAAAAAGGCTAAAAGAAAAAAGATTTTAATTTTGTATCCTCCGCTAAAAATCGACTTTTGATTTGAAAATCATGATCATATTATTTTTTCATGTCTTGGGTTCCTAAGAATCAGGAAAAAAATCATCATTAATTAATTTCAAATTTTACTATGAAAACAAAAATAAAATCGAAAAAAATGGTTTTTTTTTAAATCTCGAAAACCGTTTGAGTTAGAGGGTTAAAAATTTAGGTGAATTATTTTCATCTGACACCAAATCGATCCCCTGAGTGTAAGTCAAAAAAGCCACGGGGGCAGATTTCCCATATTTACCCGGCTATACCCTTTGTCAAGAAAATGGGCTGGAGGGTTTGGAAATTTTATTGAGCCAAAGTATAAAAGAAAAACCTCGAGCGACGGCGAGAAATCAAACTATCGTTGCCATTCAAAAAAAATTAGATGAGCTGATCCACAGTCATGTGCAATAAATCAGCCTAAAATTTTATATTAAAACTATATTTCTGTTATGTTTTCTAATCTTTAAAATGAATATTTTAATTTTATATTTTATGATAATCTAAACATTGTTCTAACTCAAAAATAAATAATACTATTGTCCATCTGCATGTTTAAAGCTATGAACTTTTCAACGTTCTTTTTTGATTTATCGTACTTAAAGCAATTTAAAAAATTTTTGTAAATTTAAAAATGAATGATAGAAATTATTTTGACTGACTCGAAACTATTTCACTCTCGCTGCGAGTTATGTGTTATATTTCATATTAATATGTTAAAATTTGTTTGTTCAATTTTTTCAGATTGCCGCAGTTACAATTTAAAAAATAAAAAAAACATTTTCGTAAGATAATATATGTATCCGCAGAAATAATCAGTTACGTTTTAAATCCAGAAATTTAGCGCATCTTATTTCTCGCGACGTTGCTGCACTCATCTGAGTCACGTCACTAATTTATTTTTCATCATAGTGGGTGGATTTTTCGTGAATTTTCTGTGCTTGTTATTAAAATATTTCTGAAAGCCTTCGTCAGAACACTGTTTAACCATTTTCCATGTGTTCTACGATAGTTAATCAATGAAGAGAAACGTTTTCCGTGTTTTTTATCTTTTTGAAGGAGGGAAACAGTTTAGATCGATCAAAAAATCTACTTTTTTTTTATTGCATAAATTGTGAGTTAACTACTGAAGAATATGTGGTCAAAATTTGAAAGCAAAATTTGCATTAGTTCTGATGCTATGAGCACTTAAGTGACCACACGTCGGTTCTGCGCCGAAGCGCGCGGTAATTGGAATGGAGCGGTCGCTCAGGGGCTCTTTTTCGGTTACCTGCCTCAATGCCGCCTCAATACGTGTCTAAGAAGGAAATGCAAGCCCGAAATGACGCGTATGAGTGAGAATAGGGATTGCTATATGATGCTGGAATAGCTGGTGAACCGGTTTATATGATTAATTACTGTCGTGAATTCTTCGTATTCGCTTCATATCATTTCAAACGCGTTTTTCTCGACACGACTTTTTTTCAACTGGTGGGCATTCTAGCTCAAAAAGTTATTGACCAATCGTTTTGAAATTTGTTGTGAATATTCTTTATCAGATTCCAATCCATATGAACCTAACTCTAGGATTACATTATTGTTAAAAATATGTTTTTTTATGCAAAAAAGATGAAAAAAAATGGTGTAAAAACATGACAATGTGTTCGAACACCTCAAAAACATGCAATTTTCAATTTTTTTGATCACACTTAGGTTCATATTCTTAGAGAATATGTTGTGAACAAAAAAAAAAAAATTGTGGTAATTACACATGAAAATTGCGACTTCGGGAATGCCCACCAGCAAAATACTCGATTGGCAATCGTCCGTGGACAGTACGTTCTAACGCCACTATTTCGGGCGGAAATTACTTGGAAAAATTCTGAAGTGTACTTCGAAACATGAATGAAATACCCTCCAAGTTTAAGCCATTTCTGGTTATTCTTTTCCTGTTTGAAAAATCCACGAAAAACACAAAAATTTCGACCTCCTAAACTTGTTTTCCCCCGTTAAAAAGCAACCGCATAACTCGATACATGGGCATTTCGTCAACGTTTCCTATGCTCTGTATGTTAAATTACGATATGTTAATAATTAATAACGCGAAAACCTTTCGTCAAATGCACCCCAAAAAATTAATTTATGCGTAGGGTAGAGCGGGGCTAGTTGATCGTAGGGCCAAGTTGTGCAATTGCAATATCTCGAAAACTAAGCAGCTTACAAAAAAAGTTTGAATGGTGAAAAGAAGGGGTTACGGGAGGAGAACATAGTGCGCGACTATCAATTGTCATCCGGTGCTCAGACTACGTAACAGAACGCTTTGGTTTTTTTTTTGCGTCAAAAAAAAAAACAGGTCTTTACAATTTTTTTCCTACACTTGTATGAAACTGCTTTTTCGTGATCACGTAAGTATTCAAAGATAATTTGATTATTGCTCTTTTGATTATGTATGGTTATTTATTTTGAACTATTATCGTTTTTTTATTATCTAACTTTTATTTTGTTACCTCAATTGGGGTTAATTGAGCAAGGCGCGCTGAATGCTTGCTCAACTAGTTATTTGGAATTGTTCATCATCCAGCAATATTTTTTGTCGCACAACTAGTCACTATTTTAATTTAATATTTATTCTCTTAATGGTTATTCGTAAATATATAATTTTAAATACAAAAGTTGTAATAATAATTCAAAGATTGGAAAGTTTTAATTTTATTTGATTTTATGTTGATTATCAGAGTTTTAATAATAATAAAAGTACGTAATAATCATAATAAATGAATATTTGCTCGTTAATAACAATTCTATTTTATATTTATATTATTCTATACAGTCATTCCGTCCATTTTAGCCATTGTACAACTAGCCCCATACCCGTGCTCAACGTGCCCCACTAGTGGGGCACATTGAGCATTTTAGCGCGCTCGCGCATTTCCGGGAATAACTCGTAAATTTGTACTCGGATCGTTTTTGTGTCGCTAGACCTTTTGAAGAAGACTAAATTACGAACCTAACAGCACATGAATTGATTAAATCCGATGCATCGGTGATCAACTAGCCCCGCCCTGCCCTATTTCATATCAATTAATAACATACTAGAAATTTAGATTTTTATCTAAATGTCACAGTAATGTCCGAACAACCTCAATATCGATCCAGAATTATCCTAAAAACTTTCGAAATGTTTTTGTTCCGATCCCAACTATTTTTCTCCACGGTAAAGTTTGAACCATAAAGCTTGTAATTGATAGCCCAATACCAAGTCCCGCGAAACGAAATATAATCGAAAAATCTTTGATATTGAGAGGACGATATTGCGTTGCCGTTTCATCATTTTCTTTCATTCTCAATTTCAGCAATGGATTGTTCAACTTTTGGTTACGCCAATATATATGAATGCCTGCTGCAATTAATCGTGATAAATATGCATCTACTTTCTTTTTCAATGCCCAATCTTTGCGGCACCAGAAGTACATCAACGTTTCTGAAAATTTCGATTTTGATATGTGTAGTTGATGATTAAAAGAAGCTTCTATCATCCTCGCTGCAATTTCAATACATGCGATCGTGGGATTCCCTATCACGTCTTCAGTACAATCTATACCAGGAACATAAAAAATAGATTGATCTCCAAATATAATTGGATCAATAAAATCTTGGTCCAGACGAAGAGAATAAATCTTGTAATTATAAATCTGTAAATCTTCTATACTATCGATATATTGACGCTCGGGTTTCGTGAGGAAAGCCAACAGATGTCCTTGGAATTTTGTATTGATCATGACCATCAGTTGAAAAATACCGAAGAAGAAAATTTTAGTTATTGTTCTGTTGAATGGCACGAGTAAACTTGTACCTACCAACAAACGAAGGACATCAAATGCTGCGGATGAAAATTCCCACTTTTTATGAATTCGAAGGATAAAAAAAAAGGTTATAATCAGAACAATGAGTGTCAGATAAAAGACCTCCGTCTGGTAAAAAGAAGAAAATTTTTGGTCTGGTAACAAAAAATTTCTCTGCATTGTCAATATTTTTGTAGATTCCGTAGTTAATGGATAAGTTCCACTGAAGTTAGCGGATGGTTTGCGACTCGATAAAACAATGTCGTATGATCCTGCCATAAATTCTGGCAGGAAACCTACAGCTGTCCCGTTTTCAAAATAACCGGGATCATCGTAATACATTGTGAGTGTCATATTCAACGCTGGGAAAAGTTCCATGAAAAGATGCGCGTCTTCTGTGACTGGGAGATAGTTCTCAAGTGTTTCAATACCATATATTGTGTTCTTGATCCATTTTGCCTGACGTTTGGGATTTGCGATGCCTTTGACTTGATATCCATCCATGAATGCCGTTTTGTCGAACATCAAACTTGAACAATTCAACTGGCCTTTGAAAAAAAAATCATTGATAAATATAATTAGATACTCCGGTTGAAATTTTTGAGATTATGAAAGGTCTAATCACAAGGCAGTGACAATTGAATAGACAAACACACGATTATCACCCCTATGTCAAATTAGAAATTTATATCAGAATCAGAGATAGATAATTGATAACACAACGGTTTGCATGATATGAAATGTGTATTCAACATCATCGTGATTCATGTTTGCAATCTCATCAGAAATGTTGTATCTGAATATTCAAGCTGTAATGGAAACTTCGACTGTATAATACCAGGGACCCATTTTTCGTACCCGGGAAATAAACACCCACCTTCGATATACTGTTGATTGTATAATGTCCAACGATCATCAACTCTATCATGCCCTTCGACAACTCTCCATGGAAATGGTGCCCGACGAGTGTAAGGATTATAAGTGTATAACATCACACTTTCATCTTGATCATAACACAAAAACAAAGACGACAATAGATTCATCTCCCAACTATGCCTTAGAATCAGTTCAGCCTGTTTGCATCCCTCTTCATAGTTTCCAATAATGAAACATAATGCATTAATATTCCACCACGGTGAATATTGGATTATCTGGAGCATCATTCGGAATGAGCTCGTTGATTCTGGCGCCAAGAGAAACGTTGATAACTGAGATGAATGATGGGAACCATAAGTGGATTGAAAATTCTCATCAAGGACAATCGTCGCTACATGTTCAGAAATCCATGGAAATTTAACGAGTATTTTGCCAACTTCTGGAACGGTGATCAGGGTTTTCGAATGGCCGCCAAAACACGTTATTGAAATGTCCATCTGATGGATGAAATTTATTAATCACATACGAATTGAGTTCGGTTGGTTCAATGATGATATCCAGTCTAATCAGTTTGATAAATCAAATTGAAGCTGTTCAATCATTTTGTTCTGAATGCTCGTAATATTAAGACTCACCATCTTCTCTCGAACTCCCAATAAAGATTGCAATGACTTAGCATGAATGCACGACTTCAACAGCACCAAAATCAAAAGCATCTTCATGTTTGCTACCGATTTTTTTGTGACTTGTATGTTCCGGCACGCCAAGGCAGAATCTGAACAAATGTAATCTCTTGATGTCTGATTATTTTCAATGACAAAAAAAAATAATGATTGATCAGTAATGAACCGCAGGATCAATAAGTTGTTGCATTTCACACGATTTCTAAGTGATTATCAATGACATAGCTCACTTCATGAGCAGAGTGTTTCATTAGATAGAGTGCTCGACAACAGCAGGATTAATAATGAAACGGAATTGTGCAATCTAATCGATTCTACACGGAGCGACAATTGTAGTAAAAGTTACGATAGCAACGTCGCGATCCTGGACTAGACTTTCATTATCACTAAACGTCATTATTATGATGACGTTTACAATGTTTTACCCAAAAATCCACAAGTTACATTATATTCCCAACAATATCAACACCGGTAGCTTAACCGAAGTTCTCTGTATTGAATTCGATTCGAAAAATCACAATATTACATCGTAAAAAACATTAAAGAAAACATTCCGACTTCAAAACTAAATTCATTTTTTTGTTGAGTCGTTACATCTACTTCCGAATGAAGCGATTATAATAGTGCCACCGCTGAGAATACGATGGAAGGTAGATAAATTACGATGTTACATCACAATATTGTCAGTTTGCCAACTCTAAGAGTAAGCGAATATGAAGTATTTGTACGTAAAAGAGACAGAGCTCTCATCCCTCAATACTTAATGGGACTCGGTGCTTTACAATTTTCCAGAAATAGATATTTTTTTTTTTTTCGATATTTCGGAACTATAATCCTTTAACAATATATTGTTGAATTTTTGTGATGATATTGACCATATTCCAAGTTCTACAGCCTATTCAGAAGGTCAGCGCTAAGGCGGATAACAGGGCCCAGCGCCTTACCTTATATGGTTACCTTAAACTTTTAACTCATTTATCTCGAAACTACTTTTTTCTGCACGGTGGAAGCAAAAAAAAAACTACTCGACCCATTTGTCTGAAATTTGAGTATGTTATTCTGTACAGTACAGGTTATAACCGGAACCAAAAAAAAATGGTTTGCGTAAAAAATTTCTATTTTTCTATAATCAAAGCGTTGGTAAAAACGGGTAGTTTTTAGACTCGCAATTTTGGCAACACGCCATTTTGTCAATAAAAATTTGTTTTTTTTTTCATTCTAGTTCCATTCATAACTATATTTTACCAATTGAGAACTCGTCATTTTTTAACTTCCTGCTAATAAAATCAAAAATGTTCGGAAATCAGGAAGTTCCCGCGAGGGCGTCACTATGTGTGTGTGTGTGTGTGTGTGTGTGTGTGTGTGTGTGTGTGTGTGTGTGTGTGTGTGTGTGTGTGTGTGTGTGTGTGTGTGTGTGTGTGTGTGTGGTGTGTGTGTGTGTGTGTGTGTTTGGACTCGAAAAAAGGCGTTCCATACATAAATCTGCATACTAACTAATACGGAATAACATATACTGAATGGTGTAGTTAAAATGGTGGCATATGTAACGTTAACTTTGAAAAACTCGAACTTTTTCTCGAAAATCTAAATTGTAAGCCACACGTCATGGTCTGTACTGAAACTTGGAATTTAATAGAATATAAATATTTTACTTTAAGTGGTAATACCATACACTATAATCAAAGCTATATAAATAGGGCAGACGGTGTAATAATGTATGTCCTAAACACGTTAACTCACACTATGTTGTTATGACCTGAATGTAATGCGGTCGTTGGAACGAGAGGAATAGATCAGATTTTGGCAGTTGATAATTGTAGATGATTGAAAAGTCTAAATTGATGA
>JAPYZF010002124.1:0-10197 GCA_030523045.1 Meteorus cinctellus
CACCAAACAATACTCACGAGCGAGCGTAGCGAGCGAGTAAACCCAACCCCACATGCGAGCGAGCGTAGCGAGCGAGCAAGCACAACCCCACTTGTTTAAGGATGTATTATTCAAGATCGATTACCCACATGCAGTCTACTGTTTGAAAATAACAGTTTTTAACAAGCAACAAAACGACATAAATTCACATAATCTGACATAACTTTCGGTATTCCTTCAGGTTGCCACATATTCCGCTATACTATAATCGAATATGTCATTTTACGACAGAATCACACATTTCCGGCAGAATTAGTTATGTCCTGGCAGGTGATGAATGACTTGTGCAGCCCCTCAATATATTGACCAATCATTGTCTTCATTACTCCATTTACTCGATCGGCTGGGTTGCATTGCGGTGAATATGGCTGTGTCTTCTGGTGAAGAATGTTCAATTTCCCTGAGAATTTCATGAATGCCCGGCCAGTGAACTACTAGTTTTATCTCGTATTAATAGGCAAACTATAATTTCTATGATCTACCAAAATTGTACTTTAGGTATTCCTAGTCCTAATCCCTGGCCTGAATTTGGTCTTAAGTTTATTTTGCTGCTAATAATCCATTTATTATTTGAAAAATCTAAAAATATTATTACGGTACCCCCATTTCCTTTCCATTGTAATTTTCCTTTTTTCTCTCAAGTCTTATTCTATTGTAAGGATTTCTAATTATTACAATTTATCAGTGTTCACCGAACCGTCCAAAAACTTTCCCAAGATTTTATTGTCGCACTTTTCAATTTTTTCTTCTTACTACACCTTCAGATTCTAATTACTCATCAAAATCAAACTATCCTATTTTGAGGTTGTTATTCCTTCTCTAATATTACGCTCCTTCTACTTTTAAGTTAAAACTTTTTTAACCACTCCCTTCACTCCAAAATAAAGCAGTCGACAGAATAAATACAGCATCTGGATAATTTCTGTTTGACAACATTATCTATGACAATCCAGTTGTAGATCGTAGCACCAAAATTCGATTTTATTACCTTTGGGCGTACACATAGACGTAACTTCTTCTATCAATGCTTTAATCATCGGTTTGGTAGAAGTTCTTCGTAGAGATAAGATTCCGAACCACATCATGATGTATCTTGTATCACTAGCACATGAGCCCCCCCCCCCCCCCCCCCCCCCCCCCCCCCCCCCCCCCCACCCCCACCCCCCCGCCCCCCCCACCCCCCCCCACCCCCGCCGCCCCCCGCCATTGATCAGGTTAAACGAAGCGAAATATATTGCCAAGCACGAGTGACGTTGCTTGCTCCCATCATTCGGCCACTTGTGCTTGTGGTCACTTGAATTGTTGTCAGTTTGAGCATTGCCTTACGGATTTGGCAGTATCTCCATTGCCAAAGGATGGTCCTCATTTTCTTTTAATACTGCTGTACACATACCGTAGAATATACAAAGCTTCCATTTAGCAGTTCAATTATCAAACTCAATTCGCTGAAACGTGTGCCGATATAATTTCCAATCTCTTATACAATATTTGAAATAGCAATTAGGACGCTCTCACGCGTCTGCCATGAGACTTTGGTACCATGGAAATACTTCTCGAATTTCCATAGCCCATAGTGCTTCCTCTCCTTTCTCCTCCTTTTTCTTTTCATACTCTGATGGTGATCTCGACAACGTCTGTGCTATTTTATTCTGGCTTCTTTTTCTGTGTTCAATGTCGAAATCTAATTGTTGGAGGTGGATAAATGCTCCAAGTTGCAATTCGACTGGCCAGATTTTCCAATGGTCTCAACCATTTTAGTGATCGATGATCTGTTATGACGGTGAATTTACATCTTTCTAAGTATGGTCCTGTTACGGTTAGACAGGAGTTTCAATTGATGATGAAATGTTGCTTTGTTTATTAAATATTTAGATGATCCCTTTTAATTCTAGGAGTAGAGTTTGATTGTTTGATTATCTGGTTGATTGATTATTCCGTCGATCCTCAATGGTTGTCGTTCCTCCTTGTATAGGAATATTTCCCAATCGAAAACGTATTAGAAGTAACTTAATCTAGATAAAGTTTCGAGAATGGTAGACAATCGTGTACAATGCCGCTGTTATGCACGGTGAAGGATTTGGATGTTGGCTGAGTTCACTTAGTTTTATTCTCGATGAACTTGAGTCACGCGCGATTTATTGAATGTAATTGGCACTTAAATTATTAAGGTTACTACATTAATAATTTAAGTGCCAAGTAGTCTGGTAGCTTAAGCCGATTTCCATGTCTTTTTTGGAAAGCGTTTTTTTGTTGGAAAATAAAAATGAATCGTTCTGAATATTTAGGATATTGCTATTTACCTATTGAAGAAACGAAAAAAAATTTTTTTTTTAAATTCAATAGTTTATATTATTATTATTGTTGTAATTGATCGAAATTAGCACCTCGAAAAAAACGCACGTGGGTGGTCCCGGTGATGTTGGCTCTTGATCTTATCCGAAATCAAAAATTCTTAATAATTCTTAATCTATAGACATGTCATTCTCGTCGGAACTACCGAAAAATTTTTTCACCCCTGACTTTTTATTTTACAACCCCTTTTTTGCTAAAATAAAAGGACTTTTTTTTTTCAAAGTCCGCCATTTTGTCATTTATCCATGAAATTTACCTTCAGTAATACGCATGAATGGTAATCGACAGATTCCACTCTGAATTGAAATTTCCTTTTGCTTTTATGATTTAATTGTTTTCGTATTAGACTGACAGAACTTTGATCAACGTTAATGTTTTGTCGAACGATATTGATAAGCCAAGAATCAGTTTCGAACTGATCGTGACTGAATGATCGAGTGTGTCTAGGTGTATGTAGCTGAATGTGTAGTTGGAGAGAAGGAATCGGTATTTATATGGATTTTATTGATTATGAAAGTAAATAATGGACGGATATTCGTCAGCTATTTGTGTAAATTAGCGAGCGTTCTATGTTCACGCGTGAGGCCAAATTTTGGCTTTTGCTGAATTTATGAATTTTTCTCCTTCGTGGCGTTCCCACGTAAGAAAATGTGCCGAACTTTTCAATTCAAGTGAATTCGAACGTTATTTCATTGGCATATTCTGAATGGATACAATTTCATTCATTTTTGATTTTAGAAATTTGATCGGCGAGCGTTTACGCAACCGAATATCGCGCATCTCATAGACTATAGAATATTTATTTTATTGAACTCTTGAATCGAAGATTATTCATTCATTTCGATAGTGTGATTGTGTATGAGTTGGAAATTAAGGGTAAAGGGATAGCCAGTACGTAACAGTCCCATCTTTTATATCACTCGTATAAGCGTTAGACACTCTTTCTCCATGGCTGAATAATTATTTTCATTACCGTTAAGTGAGCGGCTAGCATATACTACTACATATTCGATGTTATTTTCATTCTGTTTCCCAGACCAGTCTTCAACTCGTTAAATACCGCTTCCCTCAGTTGTCCAAGCACATCCTTGATAGTTTCTAGATGTTTTCCTAGTGTTCCTCCTAATACTACTATGTCGTCTAAATACAGAAATGCGCAAAGTTCTAGGTCAGGCCTAATGACCGTGTCAAGACAGTAAACATTGAAACTTTGCCAGTACAGAATGCAAGCCAAGGGGTATACCTTTGGATTGAATCAATCTTCGCCTTGGCATTGTAAATGCTATCATTGCCTTGCTTGCTGCGGTCGATGATACTCACCAGTATCTGTCTTTCAAAGACAATGTTGTGATACAAAGTGAATTTCTTTGTTTATCAAGCTCCAAAATTATTTGACATAGTGGATAAGCATCTTCTATAGTTACCTCGTTAATCTTTCGGAAACCAACACAAATTCAATACTCGTTATTCTTTTTCTTTAAAATAACAATAGGTGACCTCATGGACTTCTGGATGGTTCTATCATAACCAAGCTCAGTATTTTGATCACTCCATCGTCTATGACTTGCTTCATCGCTGGATTACGTGGATAATCACGAAATTTGATGGGATCTTGCTCCTGTTTCATTCGAATCTCACGTTTTAACGTGCTTTTTAGACCACTGGTTTCATCAAATTGCTTCGCCTCTGTTAATATTTATAATTTTTTCCATGGCGTGTTTCACTTGGACTCCGTATGATAATTTTTCGATTGCATTCATTTGATGTCTAAAATTTATTTGCCACTGTATGGTTTATAGTGAATTTACTCCCAGTGTGATACCTTGATGTAAGCGTACTATTATCGGGAACTCGAGTTGGCGCAAATACTATTTAGTCACTACTGGACATGTTATTTTTCCAGTCATCTGTGCTTCTCTGCCGTCTGATATGCTTGCCGTTGAGGTTACTGGCTCAACGACGCCAAGTACTGCTTTCTTTTATCATGCTGTACGGGCCTCTCCCGATGAATGTGTCTATCAATACTTTAAAAACTCTACCCCTTGCGACTTTAAAATCATTCGGAGAACAATCTGAAAGCATTCTGAAAACATTGTGATTTCATGATGGCTTCAAAGTATTTCCAGAAAGGTTTTATGCCTATTTTCCAGCGTGAAATAGAGATTTCAAAATAAAATCAAAATGATGTCGAATTGAATTCAAAATAAAATCAGAATAGAATCAAAGTGAAATCAAAAAGAAAATAGAATGGAAACAGAAAGGAACCAAAATGTAACCAAAACGTATCCACAGTGAAATTGGAAGGAAATCAAAATGGATCCAATTTGGACCCAGAAAAGAATCAAAATCAAATCAGAGAAAAATCAACTTAAGATCAAAGTACTCAACATAAATTCAGGATGAAATCAACATAAAATCAACATAAAATCAACGTAAAATCAAAATGAAATCAAAGTGGAATCAACATAATATCAAAGTAGAATCTAAATGAAACAGCAATGTATTTGAAGTAAGATTCGTATGTAATCAAAGTGGGATCAGAAAAAAATAAAAATAAAATCGAAATAACATTAGATTAAATATAATATAAATATATTTAATGATGCTTTTAAGCTTCTACTAATCACGGAAATATCATTTTAATAATAATAAAGGAACATTATTTGTAGTAAGTAATGTACAAGCTGGTCATTAAGACCTTTCTTCATTTATCCCGTGCAAAAAAAATTTTGGTTCATTCTGAACTTGAATCCGAATTTCATTTTGAAGTTCATATTGTGACACAAATATGAATTTATTTCTATAATCAATCTAAATTTAAGAAAAATTCATATACACAAAGAAGAATGCCTAAAAAACTTTTTAAAATTTATTTCTGAATTATTTCAAAATCAATTTTACTGGTGACAACGCACCATCGCTATTAAAGTGATAGTGCAGAAACTTACAATCACTCTAATAAAGTCATTTTCAATTCATAATCATATTAATTTTTTTATAAACTAATTGATACCCATTTCATATTTATTACGTAGCTTTATTAAATTATTTTTAGATTTGAAATGTACACAGCAAGTATGAATTTTAGCACATCACTTGAAGAAATAAGATAAGAAATAAGGTATATGTGATTTTAATTTAAGTTTAAAGTTTATTCATTGATAATTCATTACAAAATATGTATTGACAATTCAATTCATAGTTTGAACTTAAAGTAAGTTTAATTTAACCTTAAATCATGTATAATTAATGAGTTACTGTTTGTAACAAAATTATTTTTCATTATTTGATTACTTCTTGATTAAATCATTTTAAATTTACAAGAAATGTGATTAAAAATTATGTAGCGTGTAGTATGAAAATTTGTATTGAAATTATGATAATTTGAATGTCATAAAAAGTTTTTTTTGAAGAATCTGAAATGATTTTCAGAAGCTCAACCACAAATTTCACGTATTTTTACTTAGTATACAAAAAATACTTTTAAGTAATTACATATAAATTTTTTGTAAATTAATTTTCGATTCATACATCATAGATTATTAGATCCAATGTGAAATAGACCAAATGATAATTTAAAATCAAAAATTGAACATATTTATGTGAAAAAAAATTATTTCAAATTAATTTTAAATTAATGTTGAAATAAAAAAGAAATTCTTTAATAAGATAAAATATAGTTGAAGACATTTTGCTACAGTCAATAAATGAATTCAAATTGAATGTCATGTCATAACAAACACATCCAATAATTTTTAAGAAAAAGTTTAAAAAAAATTTAACCATTATTTTTGGGAGATTTTGGAGGTTTGAACTTGTCACGAATAGAGCAACACATAAAGCGGACAATTCCATGAAATTCATCCAAATCTATTTCATGGCCAGGTGCAACATGTCCATTAACGTATGCTATAATTAAGAGAAAATAAAAACATTATATTAATCAATTAATTTTGATAAAAAGATAAATTAAAAAAGAATTTAAAAAAAATGAAATCAAAAGTTTTAAGAAACAATATCGCAGTTGCTACCAAAAATAGCCCGCGCGATGTCCCCCGGTACTAATAGCCTGCCTTTAACTGATTTTAAAGGAACCATCTTCGCAAGTTCTTCTTCACCAACTATCAATTTAAATAGCTGTCGAGTCATTTGCCTTACGTTTTTCTTGTATTTTCCGGTGATCCACTCTAAACGAAATCTGTTGACCTTTATTTCACTTCCTTCAACTAATTCAACCTTTTTTAAAATATCAAAACATATTTTCAATTTGTTCAGCTAACAAAAATTTTTATACATATAAAATTCTATTAATCAATACCTCCAATGATTTGTTGATTTTTTTTATTTTTTTTGTGGGTGCAGGCTTGGTTGGCATTCTGCATTGTTGAAATTTAATAAAATCTTGAAAAAGCTTGAAATCTGTTAATAGGGAAAAATCAGTTAAAACTCTTGCATTTTTAGCACAGCGAGATTAGATTCAGTATCTATAGCACCTGAGGAATTGGGCGTCGCGTATGATGTCGATGGTTGTGAGAGATCCTGGATACTATTGGATCTGCCATCGTTGTTGGTGAGAGTTGTTCCATCAGTTCTCGGTTTAACGATTTGCTGAGATGGTGAATCGGGATTGGTATCAATTATAGACTTCGTGTCTATTTGCTTAGCTTTTTTTAATTTATCATTGTCTCTTAGCTGTTTAGATTTTTTTAATCCTGAAAATTTATCAATCTTTAACAAATAAATTAAAAAAATTTTAATTATCATAAAATAACATCTTAAAATATATTTTTTACCTCGTTCCAATGTTGCTTCAACTTTGTCCGGCTCAGTATCTTCATCACTGAGAGTAAGAGTTAGCTTACCAGTGGGTTGTTTAGTCAATAATTTGAATAATTTCTTCTGGTGAGTGTCAGCTACTGATTTTTTGTCAACTTGCTTATTTTTCGTTAATTTTTCAGCAATACCACGTTCTTTAAATGTAGCTCCTTGTTTAATTGTAGCACTGATTCCATCGGATTCACAGGAATCATCAGAGGTAGAGAGAATTGGCTTATCAGCTGTTCGATTATAGATTGGCTTGGATAATTTTCTGAGTTCCTGGTCATCAACAAACTTCATATCAATTTGCTTTTTTTTCTTTAATTTAACAGGAACACAACGCTCCTTAATTTTCTTTGATTCTAAAAATTTAATCATTTTAATTTATAATAAAAAAGTTGCAAGCCAGTAAATTATTTTATAACAATTTTTGTACCTTGTTTAAATGTACCTTAGGGTGGTCGTTGAAAATTAAATTTTTTCAGGCGCCCAAAAAAAACTTTCCTTTTGACGAAAAACTACGGGGAAAATTTTCTTTTTTGAAAAAAAAAAAATAATAACACGTGCTGCCAATTGAAGTTTATTTTTCGATAAAATTGCAGTTTTTTTTAATATATTCTGAAAATTCAAATTTTAATCAAAAATGATGAAAACGTGCTTGTAGGATATTAAATTCTCTACATAATAGTGTCTTGCGATTTTTAATGAAGTTAATATTGATCCGAGTAATCTCGTTAATAAATTCATAACCGCTTTTCAATCATCATTTTGAAGACTAAAAAATTTATTTTCTCTGAAATATGAACAATCTCCGTAAACTATTATTGATTCTAAATATTTGGACATGAGTCAATGATTTTCTTTTCAATGATTTAAAAAAAAAGCTTCGTCGGTAAGTTATCTACGATTCATTGAAAATGATATTGATAATATCGACATTTTTCTAAACTATTGACACTATTGATAAACAACTCATAGTAGTTGTTTATCAATGGTGTAATGTTATTTCCTGTTAATAAATTCATTTTTTGTTTACATTGATATGAATTTTTATTTTTAATGATAGAATGAATCAACAACAAAATGAAAACCAGTGTATTAATGGAAAGTTATTTTATTATTATTACAAATAAAAAAATTAAGTCAATGATTGTTTTGTTTTGGAATTAATTTTAGGATTGCATCACGTTAATGGTGATATTCTAATTAATAGAAGAGAACATGACAATATTCTTAATGACAATAATGATGGTGATAGTGACAATAGCGATCAGATCAATAGAAATATCAGTGAAAATTAAGATAATGATGAAAATAATGGTGATTCCAGTCATGATGATGACCATGGTGATGATGAGGATGATGACTCCAGTCATCATGACAATGACTTAAGTCAAGAAACTGAAGATGAAGATGAAGATGAAATTATCGAATCTAATTTTGATACCGGTGATGAAAGTGATATTATTAATGATGACTCTAGTCATGATACTGATGATGATGATAACAATGATAATAATAGTAATGATGAAGAAGAAATTGATGAAAATGAAAATGATCAACTTTTATATGAAGGGGCTCCGTTAACATTAGCAGAAAGCCTTTTGAGTATTTTTACATTTTTTATGACTAGCAATATGTCAGGAGTTAACTTAGATAATATGTTAACTTTAATGTCACTACATTTTCCAGGAACATCGGTTTTTAAAAAAACTCGATATTTATTTATGAAATATTTCAACAACGGTCAATTGCCCATGAAAAAACACTTTTATTGTGGCCAATGTATGAAATATTTCTCAAGTTCAGATGAAAATTGTGACTGCGATAATCATCCAAAAAATGGTATTTTATTGAACTCTCTATTAAAGATCAACTGCAGAAGCTTTTAATGAAGCCAGGATTTTCACATGATTTTCTATATCCTTATAATCGAACTAAAAAAACATCCAGACAACATTGAAGATATCTACGATGGATCACAATATAAAAAATATATTTGCTCACATAACTTGAATGCAAATCCTTTTAACATTTCTTTTACCTTATATACAGATAGAGCACCCGTTTTCAAATCAAGAAAATATAGTGTTTGGCCGGTTTATTTGATAATCAATGAGCTGCCTTACAAAAAAAGAATTTTAAAAGATAATATGATAGTAGCGGGAATTTGGTTTGGTCCATTAGATCCATTAGTTAATATATATTTGAGACCTGTTTACAATCAAATGGTTGATTTATCGACAGGAATTAATTTAAACATTCATGGACTTGAAAAAAAACAAAAGGTCAAAGCAAACATCGTATGCTTTACGGGTGACTCTCCAGCTCGCGCAGACTTTTTACATCATACACGATTTAATGGAAATTATGGTTGCACTCGATGTTACTCGAAAGGATATACTATAAGAGAAGAAAATGAATTTGGAAATACTCATATTTATCCATTCGAAGGAGAAGTTAGGTTAAGAAACAAAGATGAGCACTTTAATGAAGCAGCTACCGCCAGAGTCAATCAAGCTCCACATTTCGGTATTAAAGGATTATCAATTTTAACAAAACTAATGCCTGACGTTATTCGCGGTACATCTATTGACATAATGCATTGTGTATATTCTGGAGTGGTTAAAAAATTGTTTGAATTATGGTTGGATCCAATTTACCGACAAAAACCATTTTCATTATATCATTTTCGAGATATAATAGATAGTGAAATAATAGCAATTAAGCCACCAAGTTTTATTAAAAGAATGCCTAGGTCGTTAACTAAACATTTCAAATACCTATAAGCTAGTGAGCTTAAATCGTTATTTTTTTATTATTTTGTTCCAGTACTCAATAAGCTGATGAAGCCTCAATACTTTGAGCATTATTTACAGCTTGTTTTAGGAATTTTTATTTTGAATCAAAGTAGTATTAGACCTGAAACACTAGAATTGAGTAAAAAACTATTGGTTGCTTTCGTATCAAAATATCAAGCTTTATATG